>JARJCV010000090.1:0-184598 GCA_029281435.1 Mycena haematopus | reverse complement strand
GTAGACAGACGCTTGAATCGTTCCGTTCAAGGTAGAGACCAGACGACGACGAGCGCGTGGCTCCTCAATATAATGCATTCTACGTTATCAATGACCCTCTCACTGTGCAGGCACCACATCGCGGCCACCCCCGGTGTCGCGCGACCTCTCCAACGTCGTACATATGCCCGATTCTCTACGTCGGTTTTTTCTACGATCGTCGGCGCCAACTCTTGTTTCCGCTGGTCGGTGCCGGAGCGTTTTCGTCGGTAGTTCCCCAGGGTACAGTATCTTTCTCGGGAGAGCGTACTTGCCCTATGCTACCGCTACAACCGCTGTCCGCACGCGACTTCTGCTCCTGCTCCTATTCCTTCTTCGGAGTGGCCGCGCTGCCAGCAGTGCGTCGATGCGTCAAGGGTCAGGAAGCTTGGGGCATTCGAGTCGAGGGCGAGGAAGCTCGGCAAGCTCGAGCCAGGTGGTGTGCCACCCGCAGCGCTGCTGGAGCACGACGAGGACGGCGCATCAGGGCCGTGCACAAGGCGCGTGAACTGGCTGAGGAGGCACGCGTCGTGGACGGCCGCGTCGACGACACTGTCTAATGGGCCATCAGACCGTTCATCGGCATCCTCGTCCTCGGGTCCTTCAAGTACAACGGCCTCGAGGTGAGCTGGCGTGGGGCAGCCACCCTCCTCACACGCGCGCAGGTGTCTGCCGCACCTCATCCCCACAGGCCCCCTTGTGGAGCACGATATCTTGCGTTTGACAGAGAATCGAGGTACGCTAGCATCCCCCGCCGGTTCTTTCGCTCATCTCTCATTCGTTTGCGGCAGTTCCGAAGGGTGGCGTTCGGCACGGCTTCGAATACACGGTTTCGAATAATATTATACGCTCGAAGACTCTGCTACGGATCGTACAAGATCTCTCGTGAGGAGTTCGTACTGCCTGGAATTGGATTTATTCAATTGCTGACCAGTACTTAGCTCTAGCGAGTTTTAGATGCCAACGGAACGGGAACGAGGACGATGAATATCTTGCGGGTTTTATGTGTTAATATTTGTCGCGAAGCTGCAGCAGCGCAGCACAATGTGTACAGTATCGATAGCCCAGAATGGCAAGTCGATTTCCCAAATTGGAAGAATATCTCCTTGTGCGCCGTCGAGAGATACAAGCAGTTACTGTTTCAGTAAGTCGGTCGAATATCACTCGGCAGTCGAGCATCGCATCGAAAGAAATCGCAAAACTGTCGATCGTCGGAGATTCCACCTGTTTCCAGCGCGTTTTGAATTCGGCTGTCCAGAACCATCGAGAAGGTCAGGATTGGGTGTTGGATCCAAGTGAGCTAATATTTCTCCGAGAATCTCCATAATCTTTAAGCAGATCTTTGCAGGTGCTTGACAAAACAGGAAGACAAAGAGAACTCAGAGTCACACATCACTTTGTCACCAGTTTGCGTCCTTTGAACCTTGACCACGACCTCGTCACCACAGTGGCGCCGTTTACGATGCATGCCTCTTGTACGCATACTTATAAGCTAACATCTAAAGCTAACTTTCTTCCCTTTAGGGTCCGACATCCCCGTTGAAATCGTTCATGAAATCACTAAACATAATGCCGACGACGCAAAGACCTTGCGCGCCATGTCGCTCGTGTCTCAGACCATACGTCTCTTGGTCCTGAAGTACATCTTTTCTACCATCCAGTTCTTCTTTGTTGAGGACTTTGCCCTGTGGAGCGACATGGTTCGCAGGACACCGATGCTGGGGACTGTAGTGAAGAAAGTCAAGTTCTCCCAAAGCGAGGGCGAGAAGTGGCTCCAACGCCATCCAGAGTTCACCGGGACTCGGACTCTTTTGCGGACTTATACCACCCGACCCGTGATTCCGCGCTTGGACAGCGTCCGCGCCGTCGAATGGGAAGACCTGAGCCCGGGCGACGTCCGGATCGCGATGATGATGGGGCACATGGCTTTGTTCCCCAACGTCAAAAGCCTTCTTCTCACCGGTACGCGTTTCACTTTCGCCGGGCTGATTAATCTCCTGGGCGCGTGCCACGGGCCGCTCATGAGTGTTACTCTCCGGAGGGCAATGCCAACACCGTCGGAAGGAGACGACTTTGAATCGATCCTGAAGATGCTGCGACAGACACCGGTTAATTTCACCCCTTGGAGGAGTTGACAGTAATAGCTTGTGATTACTATGGTGGGAGCGACGCTCTGCTTCGTCTAATCCAACATTTACAGCCTCGAATCAAGACGTTGACCCTGGAGGACGAGTCGCGCATCCTCCTGGGAGTAGGGAAGCTGTTGGCCTTTGTTGCACCATGTCTCGTGAATCTGGTCCTAGAGGGACATATCCATACATGACCGGTGAATAAATTCCAATCCCATCCACGCCCTTCGTGATATTCAGCAATAGACAACCAAATCCTGCCTGTCTTCGGGACCCTCGAATCGCTCGTTCTGTGGTTGCGGCGGTACTCGCCCGATCCGGCTGGCGTTATCAAGGCACTCGACGCGGTCCAAACGGCTCCGAAACTCACCAGACTGACCTTTCGACTCGTCCTGCCCCAAAAAATGGACTATATTCAGAGCGATCTTGATTCAATTCTTCACGCGCTTCCACGATGGCCAGCATCCGGATCCGAATCGATGAAGATGGTGCTGGCACGGAAATTCCCGCGCTGCGAGAGAGTTGAATTTCATCTTTGCGTCCCGGGCGAGTCCGAAATACATTTTCGCCGTGGGGTTCGAAGGCGAATGGAGGGCCAGCTGAAGGAGAAGCTGAGGGAGACTAGGGCTGGGATAGGGGGACTTTTGCACGTTGAGTGGGTTGACGGGGAGTATGACCCGGTCAAGTACAGCAAGACAAACGGGAAGCCACCGTGGAATTTTCGACGCGGTCCTTCCGCCCGCGCGGAGCCTAAGACTGAGTCCAGCGACAGCGAGTCCGACGAATAGGAGTCATATTTGCCTTCGTAATGTTTTCGTGCTACTTAGCATGTAGTATCTTTCGAATAAATGTGACAATTCGAGTGAATTGGTTACAGTTTGTTTTTTCTGCTTCAGAATTTTTCGGTGCGGTCGCTTCATGTAGCTTTTATCAATGCCGAATCGAACGCCAACGTGCTTGGTGGTCGAACTTGAAGGAGATCTTGGGATTTGATGCAAAAGTATTTTGACATGCGCCATCAATCTTCATGCAAGCTTCATGGACAGAACGGCCCGTTGATAGTTTATTGATACCGTTTTAACTTTTCGGGCGGCGTTCCTGAGTGGGACCGTGCGGCAATGCCGTGTCATCCTACCTATCTACCTCTACCTACCAACCTACCTTATCTTGCCTCATCGCAAACCTCCCTGTGAAACCTCCCAGCCTCCACAGGAATTCATGCCCCGGCTTCGTTGCTTCCTTCTCGCTCTTATATACTTCCTCGTATCCATACCCGTTCTTGGACGGGCTGCATCCCTCCCTTTGCACAACATTACCATCGTTGCCCCGGTCGGAACGACACAACACGGCGACAACCATCTGCTCTGTCAGGCGTATGTGGGGATATGATATATCAGCCCTCCTCTGATTAGGGGAGAGGGCTGATATATCATGGACCCTAAGTTAGCGTAGACGATGATATATCACCTCACCTTGATTTTGCGCGCACAGAGCGCTCCGCCCGATTTTCGCGCCCACCGTTGGCTCGGCAGCCCGCCTGGACTGATGGCGCGAAAGCGCGTGAACGTCGCCGCACAAATGGATCGAAATGGGCCTATTTGTTTGCACATGTTATATTCCCACTCCTTTACATCACTGCTTCCTCCTCCTCCCGCCACCGGCCCTCCTTCGGTCCTGGGGCTCCCAGCAGCTCTGGATTTCGGCCCATCCTCTCCCTTTACATCGTATATACTCCCAATTGCTCAATATCCTCAGTAAATCCCCGGGAAAGCGGGCGCCGTTGCGCCCCCCGGCTCGCACCGCACGGGCATAAAAGCTGCCCCCGCTGTACCACCGCTTTGGATTTTCACCCAGGCCATCTATACTACGACCACTCAACGCTCTGCAGCCTGCAGCCTGCAGCTCATGGTCCGCCCGGTGAAAACACCTGTACTTGCTCTGCGGGTCTTCTCGGTACCGTCCTCGCCCCCTCCCTCCAGGTACTCTCTGAATCATCCCTCTAGCATATTTCCACCTAGTGTGGCTCCTCACTCGCAACCCGATCGCCCTCATTGCGCTCTCCCTACCACCGTCCGTCCCCTCGTCTTGAATATTGTATATTGGTTGGTCCCGCTCTGCCGCCTGCTATCTCAGCGCCCGCCTTACTTCTCGCCCAGCACTCGCCCTTACTTCACGGCCATCCTGGCGTTTTTCGCGTCTGCAGCCGTTGCCCACTGCAGTCCCCTTAGTTACCGCACTAGCTCGCTGCCCATTGCGTGACGGTATCCCCACCATAGCACCCTGTATCTTGCAAGAATGTGTGGTACCAAGATTCATAGCATACACCTATATGTAACTCTTAAAGAAAAAAAATGTGTTGTCTGACTTGAATCGTGTCTGACCGAAGTCTTTGAAGCTCCGCCCGGAAATCACCACCCGGAAATTAACGGCGGCACGCTCAAACGTATTAAAAGCAAGTCTTGCAAAGTCTTTCAAACTCCGCACGGAAATCACCGACGGCACGCTCCATTAAATCGTGAGGCAAAAATCTTATTGGAATACGCATAGTGGGGGTACATTTTGTATAACTACAGATGAATGTAATCATGGGTCACTGGTGGAGTAGTGCCAGCCCCCAGCTGGTTGAGCAGCGAGCATATCCAGAAGAAAAAAAACCTAAATTTTACGCCTACAAAACGCCCGCGTTAGATAACAGCGTCACTGGATCAAATCACTTACTTCTTGGCCGGCGCCGCTGCAGCTGCGTCGGGGGCCTTCTTCCTCTTCCCCGCCCTCGCACGGGCAAGGAGCGCCTCCTCGCATGCGTCTTTTTTTTTCCTCGTTCCCTTAACCGCCCGCGTCGCTAACGTCCCGTCGGCCAGCTTCGTCGGCTTGCGTGCACGTGTCATGGTGACCACTGTCGCACCGTCCACCGTGGTCTCAATCCAACCCTTGGCTGCCTCCCTCTCCCGCGCTTCTGCATCCTCCTTTGCCTTTGCCTCCTTCTCCGCCCTCGCTGCCGCCAGAGCTCGGGCCCGATTGTTGTTTGTGATGCTGTAGACGTGGGTAGGAGGCTGCGCGGCAGGGGTAGTCGCCGTGGGTGTAGTCGCTGTGGGGGTAGTCGTGGGTGGAGTCACCTCGGACGTTGACAAAGTTTCGTTCGTGCTCGACATCGACGCAGGGCCATCCACGAACAGGTTGGTGATGTTGTCGAGGGGAACCTTGCGAGGACGTCCCCGGGGTTTCTTCGTCTCCACCTCTTTTGCTGTCGCAGCAGCTTGTTTCTTCGTCGCAGACTTTGTCGTCGTCGTCTTCCTCTGCTTTGGCACAGCCTTCGTCGGTGGAGGATTCGCTGGTGGACGCGACTCCGGCAGAAGGAGGGTGGGAGCTGGAGGTACGTCGCCACGTACGCCGACTAGCGGTACTGGGTTCCCAGCGAGCGGAACCACTGTGGCAGGAGGTGTGCTCGCCGCCTTTGCCGCCTCGTGGGACTGGATGATGTCGGCGTGGGACTGGATGATGTCGGGGAGGTTACGCGCGGTACTAGTAGCCGCCTGTGTGGTGGTAGATGGAACGGTGGATGGGGGAGCATGCCTTGCTGCCTTTTCCGCCTCGTGGGACTGGAGGACTTCGAGAAGCTTACGTGCAGCTGTGGTGGGCGCATGTGAGGCAGTGGATGGGACAGTGGAGAAAGGAGCATAGAGAGGCCTGGGCCGGGGTACAGACTTCGGGTCGCTGGGGAACAACGGCAGGGGGGGAAGGGCTGTGTAGTAGTGGATAGGGGAACGGGTGTCGACGCTGGATTGCTGAAGAAGGGCGGCAGAGGCATTGTCGGTGCTGGAGGGGAGGGAGGAGGTGTGGACGTCAGGCCCTCCAAGCGTGGATCGATGGCCATCGTAGTCGGGTTTGGATTCCCCCCGCGCTCGAGCAATGCGATGGCAGTGGCCTCCTCTGGCCGCAATGGCGCTGACATTCCCGGCGGCCACAAAGACGGAGGCAACCCCTCGTCCTCTTCGAAAGGAGTCTGTTGAGGCTCCTCACCATCGGAGGGTGTGTCAATAAGTGCACTAAGGAAGGCTCAGACATCTAAATCACCGCATTTTATAGAGAACTCACCTGAGATCCGCGATAGGTTCGGCATCGCTGGTAGGTGGGGATCCATCTTCGGTGGCAGTCTCCCTCGATTGGAATTTGGACTTGGACTTCGCTGACTTCGCTGACTTCGCCGCCTTGGTCTTCCTGGTCTTCTTCGCTGGCTTGGGGTCTTGAGTTTCAGGGGGAGCCGGAATTGACATGATTCTCTCTACGATGCGCTCGTCAGACGCGCCACTGAGCTCGGAAGGAGTGGAGGGTAGGGCCCATTTGGCAGTATCTCGATTGGCTGGAGAGAATCATGAGCTCGGTGCGTCAAAGCCTCGACGAAGAACGTACTAAAGCACAGTCTGACAAAGTCTTGAAAAGGCTGGGTTACATGTTGGTCGAAGTCCACGCAGCACGCCTCGAAGTCGTTACCCTGCTGCGTCTCGCCGAAACAGACACTGAAAGTCAAGAGAGAGAGCGAAGTCAGCACGTGTCTAGATATCAACATCTCAAAAAGGCAATTCTCACATCTTCAGCGACAGGTCGCCATTCATTCTTGGATTCGGGCCGCCAACTATCGACATCCCAACCCAACCAGTTGAGAGGTAGGCCGCCTTGTGAACTTGCGTCAACACCGCGTCTAGCGCGTCGATTCCCCTATACACTCAATTAGCATCGAATTGATACTTAGCCGCTCGCTTACTGTTGTCGCTCATTGAGCGTCTTCTGCTCTGGGTCCTCAGCGCGCAACTCTTCCTCATGTAATAGCTTCCTCTCCTCTTCAATCTCTGCCTCGACCGCCGCACGCTCCTCAGGAGAAGCCGCCGCCCACAATTCCTGGATCACACGCGTACGCATGCGCATCCGAGCGGACTTGCTCTCTTTGAGTCGTGCTGCGGGTGTATCGTCAGTCTCTTCAGTTGCATCATCAGGCTCATCTCCCTCCTTGGTCGTCAACTCATTGTAGCCTGCAGCTTCGAGGGCGACCTTGATGTCTTGCTGGTTGCGCTTTTGGAAGACCTCAATTGCCTGGTGAACACGGCGGCGCTTCGGGACACTGAGCTGGCAGATACGCTGGACCATGGCGTTTGTTGTGCTGCAGGTGGCATCGCCAGTGGCGCTCCCGATTTTTCTGCGCTCGTTCCGAAACCAGTGCACAAGTTGCTAACAATGCATTAAGTATTCGTATCAGGCTATCACAAGCATGACTGACCTTCTTTCTATCGTGTATAGCAGCACCCAGCCGCACCATCTCCTCAGAGGTCAGCGCGCGCGCTTCCTTGTCAGTCGGCAGCGGTAGCTCCAAAGTGGCCTCGATTGGAAACGCAGTGAAGTACGCTTGTACCGCGGGCGGCCAGAAGAGATGGAGTTTGGCCTCGGCTTGTCGTTGGATGAAGGCCGGCATCCAGGTGAGGAGAAATTTTATCTGTTCGGGCGTGGCCCAGCGGGGAGGCGACATGGAAGAGAGTGTTGGGCTGGTAAGCAGAGGGAGGATATACTACCGTAGTGAAAGAGGCGTCACTTCGCCTTATAACAAGTATTAATTCTTTTTCATTTTTAGGAAACAATCTTTTTTTTTCGACTTAGCTTTGCGGTGGACGACCAAGTACCCCAAAAAGGTAAGACCTCGTGAACTCACAACCGAGTGACGCTTCTACTCGGGAACTCACAACCGAGTAATGCTTCCATGGCACTCAACCGAGTGATGACTCGTGAACTCACAACCGAGTGATGCTTCCATCCGGTACTCCGTGTGTATCGTGTGTGCGGAGTACCGCGTGTGCGGAGTTTTTTTTTCCGGCCGGACCTCGTCCGTTTCTGAAATCTGAATATCTTTCACATCTTCTTAATCACCGATTCACTGATTATCCCCCCATTCCTTCTTACTTCGTCTCCATGGCCCACACATCGTCTTCGGTGCCCAATGCCCCCAGTCCAGCGCAAGAGTTGGCGGCGCTCTTGACTCAAGTCACATCGTTGTCCAAGCTCACCATTGACATGACTCAGCGGCTTATCGACCACGACGGTGGTGAGTTTGTTTCTCTAGTGATTGGGATTCAGTGCCTGATATCAGAATAGACAAAGTCTTGTCGAAGCTTGCGTTGGATGTTACCCGCCACTGTGTCGAGATCACCGGTACGTGTTCCCTCAGCTTTTATATTTCTTTGGCTGATCTAGTGCGCCCCAGAAAAGCTCCCCCTGGTTGTGCGCGCTCAAGTTGATGCCGCCATTGCAGAACTCAGCTGTACGTGCACAAACAATAACTCCGATGCATTGACTAACTAATGACAATCCCAGCTACTGCGCCTGCCTTTTTCGAGTACACCGCTCCCACTCCTGCTGAGATGGACGCCCTCTTTCCCCCGGGCCATGGCGATAATCAAAGCTGGCACGTCGTCTGCATTGGACGCGAGCCGGGCTTGTACGCCTCATCGTAAGTTCATTCTAATATATTATATTGCTTTGATTAACCCCTCCCTTCACCAGAGAAGAGGCGGACGCCCAAGTTCTTGGCGTTCCCACTGGGTCTCGCCGTCGCATGCCTAGCCGTGTCTCTGCTCTGGCATACTACCGCCAGATGTACGACCTCCACAAGGTGGCGCGCCTGAGTGAGGTGGTCCCGGAGAATTGAGTTTGTGTACTGTCCAATTGGTCTTACCATACTGTGTCGAATAAATCCAGTGCGCACGAATTTGAGTGAAACATGAATTTGGGATCCAGGAATCCTTAAGGAGTAGTCACTCCCTTGACATCGAGATCAATGTTCACGTTTTATATTACACCACCAATCTACAGTCAATCTACCTACATGACCGGTGTTGCCCCAGTACGTACCCGACATCAGTGAGTCAGTCATATCTTCCAGTGACTTCAATCAGTTCTTACTATGTACTCTCACCAAAACTGTCTTTTTGGCCCGTTCCCAAAAAGGCAAAAAGTCAGTGCGTTCATGAGTTGGTCGAATTAGTCAGCGATTCGACCAACTCGTTATCGCACCCACTTTTTGCCTTTTTGGGATCCACTCCGGATCGGTCCGTCTTTCCGATTAGTGCGGAGTTTGGGGTGGATCTGTGATAGCAGCCGGCGCAGCGACGCAGTTTGAGGTGGATCTCAAATTATTGGCAGAGGTCTCAAAAAATACAGCGAATAATGGTGAATTAATTCAAGGAGTGAACAGACGCATTTTTTTTCTACCTACGTGACCGCCGTGCTCAATCCAAGTTGTGGCTTTGCTGCAGATGCAGGCGCATCCTGGGCATTCTGCACCACCGCATTTCGTGCAAGTGGGAAAAAAATGGCCACCTTCGTGCTCGATCCACAAAGCGGACTGGCTGCACATGCACGCACAACCTGGACAGCCCGCTTCGTAACACTGCGGGCACCTCGGGACATCATCGACAACACGGCGCTCGAAAATGGGGCTGGAGTCGTCCTCGCCATCACTCTCGCTACAGGAGCTCTCGCTGAATTCATCGTCACTGGTCTGGAGACGTCGGGGTGTTGGAGGGTAAACGTATATTGAAGCTGGCTCGGCGCGATGAAAGCCGAGGTGATGCGATGCTGGCAGGGTGCGGCGGAGGCGCTCCTGCTCCTGTGGAGGCCGGAGACGTTCGCCCTTCTTTGTCGCTGGGACGAGAGGTTGCGGTTTCTGTTGTTCCTGATCTTGGAGAGCCAGGTGTCTGCGCTGCAGGTCATCGGCCTCAGCCCGCCTATGCAAAATGTTGAAACAGAAAACAGATTAAGGCCAAAACCACGCACCGTGCCTTCTGCCTCATAGCATTCGCTGCTCCCACATCCGCCCGTCTCACTGCGCGCACCCTGTAAACGAGTTAGATGAGCAAGGAAGGTAGCGTGGCATTCTCTGACGCACCTTTGTCGATATCTGTCAGAGGCCTTGGCAGCTCTTTGGCGGTACTTGGACTGAATGGCAGGATCACCGACAGCAATCGCAGTCCGCTTGCTGCAGCCCATGGCCATTAATGTGGGATCTCAAGACTGCATTGGAAGGATACTCACCGCTGCATCCGAAGACGAGCGGCTTCACGGCGTTTGTCTGCATTTCTGGAAACGAAGCACACCATTAGCACATAGGACATACTGTAGCTGTATGTAAACGGACATACCGCTCTTCATACTTTCGACGAGACTGAAGTAGACGTTCTTGCTTGGTTTGGGGCGAAAGAGGAGGCCGTCCGGCAGCCATGATGGTGAAACTGAAGAGACATGTGTCAGTTCACGAATTATTCGCCAGCCAAATTCCTGGCATCTCTTGCCTCGTGCGGTGGGATATTGCTATGGGAGTGCTTGAGATATGTTTGGGATGTCGTGGGATGATGCTTGAGGCAGTGAACCCAAGAAAGAAGAGGGAGAGTCGTGAAATGATAGTTGTGGATGGAAGGAGAGGAGATGGCGTTAACTGAGTTTGTACATGAATCGAGCTTCAAAATCAGTTCGCGATTGATCACACTGCATTTTATTCCTAGCCCTTTACTCTGGACTCCTAAAATCTTGAATTATTGACAGCAGATAGTGTACATGTCAAAAAATTTTAACTCGCACATTTCATGGCAGTGTGGAAGATTACGATGCTGGGGAATATTTTGATATTGCCACAAAACAGCATCTATTTCTGGTCTCGAACGTCTTTAAATATATTGTAGATACGTCTCCCAAAATTTTGAGCTCATTCTGTTAAGTAGAAAGGTGGGAAGTGGCTCGTCAGTTCGCGACATCAGTTCGCGAACAAAAATGAGCAATAGATATTAGATGGCGCCTGGCCGGAATCGAACCCACTACACGCTAGCGCTAGCTAACGGCGCGAGAACAAATTCCAACGGATTACCGGCCGCTACCAGCGTGGCCAGGCAGCCATTGCAAGTCATCGTACTTATGGGAACTAAGTACCTTACATTTGGTTCGAAACAAAAGCTCTTTCGTTTTCTTTGCAATACAAGATATGTAAATTCTCTTCACAACACGGTACTATGCGACTACGATTCTCTTCACTTACGTTCAATGTAATATGCAAGTTGAATGTCTGCCTGAACTGAATCGGCGGTGGGGGTGGCAGCAGATCGATGGTGACGGGAGGAATGACGACGGTGGCAGCAGGATCGACGGCGGCAGGAACGGCGGCAGGAGCTGAATCGATGGTGAGGACTTGAAAAGGTACGGATGTAGAAAAAAAACTAACCTGCGCACCCGCGAGCCATCGGAAGCGGGTCCGGACAGTGGCCGCAAATGCACTTATTGTAGGCCAGGCGCACGACTAGTGCTTCCACAACGACAGCGGGGAGCAAGGGGAGCATGGGGACCGTCTTCTTGCGGAAAAAGTCACGGATGTCCGCGGGGTCCCAGCTCGAGATTCCAATGAGATCGTCCTGCGAAAAAATACCGAGGCCGCGGAAGTGACCGGCAAGATATGCCAACGACGGGTTGAAGCTTCGCAAAAACTCGCTGACCGCTCGCTGGTCGTGGAGGTCGTTGTGGAGGTGAGGTGCCCATCCAAGGCGCTCAACTGTTTCGCCGTCGGGGCACACGAACGCAGCCAGGTTGAAAGAATATGCGAGTTTGCACGGGCGGGATGGAAAGGCATTGTACGAATTGGCGGGGGCTGTGGGAATGTTCAGACAATCTGGTATTTGGATGGGAGATTGCGCACCTTTGAGTTTTGCTATACAACGACGACGGCCTACTGAGCACCGGAGTGGGTTGGTTGGCCCAAGAAGGCGATAACCTGCGAGAAGTGGTCAGAGTGGACGGATGACGTGTCCTGTGGGGTGGCGCGCGTTCGGGGCGAATTTGTCTGCAGGGGCCCAGGTTTGAGCTCTGCAAGCAGACATTTGCGCCCGAGCTTGCAACCCCCAAGAAAAACTAAACTTACGATGGAGTTGTGTGTCACTGAGGCAGCGGGTGTTGGTGGTTCGGAGAGAGAAGTGTGATTGGTCACAGCGTCACCGTTCGGAACATTCGTGATTGAAACTGATGTCGGACGCCCTTCAGACCTCACCACCATGGAACACCCCTGGGATCCTGCTGAAGACCGGGCGCTCAAAAAAGGTCAGTGGCCGTTGAGGAATCGCCTGCATGCAACTCACCAAAAATTCCAGAGGCCCTGCGCCACATAGACAAACCGGCCCCTATTCCAGATACTCTCCACACATGGCTCGAATTTTACGGCGTCCCATCTTCCAAAAATCAAGAAGACGGCCAGAGTCATGAAGAGCGCCGTGCCCAGCTTCGCGCGCGCGTCGCTGCCAGGAAAGCACGCCTCGATCGACTGGACGACCTCCGCACTCGAGCTCTCCAGATGAGCGCACGCAGGTGGCCGAGGTCGCGGTCTCATCCGCATCACCCCGAAAATCTAGCCCGTGTCGAGGACCAGCGCCAAAAGGAGGAATTGCGTGAGGCGATAGAATATGCGAGGGAGCGGGCGGTAGCAAAGGAGAAAGTCGACTATCTGATGCAGCTTCGAGCCGGTGGGTCGAAGCGCAGTCACGTGTTAGCTCAGAAGTAATTCGGGATATACTGAAATTATCTGCAAAGCCGAGATTTGAAGCCGAGATTTGTGTTGTTAAGAACCCATAAGCGGACTGGGAGTTTTGGGTGCCAAATGGAGACGCGCCAAAAGGAGACACGTGGCAGTGCTGCTGTCCTTTCCTCACTGATAAGTTTTCGTCAGCCATGAGCCATGGATGTCAAGATGGTCGACTTTCCCCTCTCTGTTTATCTTGAAATCTATCTCTTTTGCGTTGTGCCTGAACGCTTGGCCATTCTTCAACTCACTAGCACCACCTATGCATTTCTTCGTCATCTGCTGTATCGCCATATTCACGTCGGCGCATCCGCGTGTCAGCTCGTTAGGTCTCTTGGAGGCAATGCGGAATTACGACCCATAGTAAGTGTATATCTTGGTGGTTCATTTTGCGGCACTAATTGACGATGAGAAGGTACAGACCTTGCAGTTCTACGACCCGCTCGTTCAGGTACCCGCTCGACTATGGGGACTGGTGCTGCCCGATTTGGTCAACCTCGAGTTTCTGGGGATCTCCTACAGCATGCCGATGAGTCGAGCAGTAATGCCTTACCTCTCATTTCGCCTTACTACCTTTGAATCCTTGTCCCCTGTGTACGGTTTCTGGATCGACTTCGTCGCCTCCCAGCCTGGCCTGGAGCAGCTCATCCTACATGCCAAATTCATGGGCCAGCCTCCAGGCCCTCATCTCCTGCCCCGCCTTCGCAGACTCCGCGCACGTCCGGGAGACATCGCCAAGTTTGCTCGGCTTCATAGCCTGGAAGATGTCTGGTTCGACACCGGCGTTTCATTCGGCCCGCCGCAAACAAGCCTTTCTTCTCGCGCATTAATCACCTTTGCCGTGTCGTCAGCCCGGTTCTCAACGCTCAGAATTGCGGCGGCGGATTTTGTGCTATTATCCCAGGCAGCGCCTCTGATCGTCTCAATGCTCCAGCACCTCGTGCTCGATGAGGATTCGAGCTGGTCCGATTTCCTCCTCAAATCAGATACAGACAGTTTGGTGCGTGATTTTTTATTCATTCATTCCTTTTGGGACACGCCTGAATTTATTTTAGATGGCTAGTACATTCGCCGACGTCGCTGCTTGTCTGGATGCGAGTTTCCTGCATCTACGCAGCCTGCTCCTTGTCTGCTCTTCATCAGCCACCAATCGCGATCATCGACCTCGCTTGATGTGCGCCAACGCTCAATGTTTTGCGAAAATCCTGTCAAGCCAATGCACCGCTCGGGCGTTGACTGAGTTCCGTTTCTATGCCGCAGACGGGTACGCCGTCTGGACCGATTGTGGCCTGGATGGGGAAGAGGTTTCGTATTGGGACTTGGAGGACGGTCCCATAACGATGTTAGAGCCGGAGTACGCGTATCTTTTTTGAATATTTTAGTTATTCTTTTTTTGATTTTCCCCCACCACTTATCTTGTAACGGAACCATCAGTGGATCGAGGACCAAACCAGCCGGACCCACAGCTCACGGCACTGACGAAACCACGCGGACGCAATCTGTCGTAACTGAAGCGAAGATTCGGAAACTCTCGTAAGTACTAAGCGCATCCACTTTTGTCAAAACACGGGGTTAACCAAACCATCTTTTAGTTGCACTAGAGCGCCATCTCTCAACCTCTGTCCTCGAACCATGAGCAAGGCTAAGAAATCCTGTAAGTTGCTTCTCCGTTTGCATGGAACAATATTAATGCGAGCGTTTAGTGAGGCCACGGGTTATCCCAGTGATCATCCCCCCCGAAACTAGGCCTAGGATCCGTGTAAAACCGGCACCGAAAGAACCAGAACCCAATGTCGTATTATCCCCGGACTCTGAGGCGCATTGGCAATCGGCAGTGGCCGAACTCTCGGCAATTAACTGGGAATCTCTCATGTGGTGCGTTGGTACTCTGCTTCGGCTCTGGTCGGTGATATTGAACCGAGTGTCAGTGAGCATGACATCGACCCCGACACGGTGAAGGAAAGAGAAGAAGGGGATGCGGAGAGGGCTAGGGTGTGGGATATTTGCGTGTCAATGGCGGTCGACGCGATGCCCGAGCTAGATCGCCGCCAGTGGATTCGCGACCAACGCATGGAGGACGACCTCCAGCGGTTCCAGACCACACGTCGCGCCTTGGAGATGCAGCCCGAATGCACGGATTGGACGGGCCTGGCTCAGTATGTCGACATTTGATTCAAGTACTTACCACCGGAAATCGCTGTGATCGGATGTTTTCTCAGACGGCTCTTTATTCTTCCAATTTTTGGTCTTAATTTTTGCTGCTTGTTTCTTCCAATGTCTGGCTTCACATTTCGCTGCTTGTTGCGCATCATGACGTACTACGAATCTCGTTTTGGAAAGAGATCAATAAATATTTTGTTCCCGCTAAGCGGTGTGTGATGTTTCCAAATCAGGCGGTTGATTTGGTTGTCTTGCCCACCACACCAACGGGCAGGTCCCTAGGTTTGGGGGCAGTCAGCCTCTCCTCAACTCACATTGTACCTCTACACACTGTACCTCTACCCCGACTCGCACCCGCCATACCTCTTCCCAGACCCAATGGATGGCTTATAGCAACAAGCGCAAGAAACCTACCGTTGTCCACTTCAGCCCAGCTCCTGCAGCCAGTTCCTCAGTTCCTGCTTCTACCAGCAATGTCTTGCGCGAGAAGACAACCATCCGCCAAGATGGGACGACACGTCAAAAGAGATCCATGGTCTCCGTAGTGGATGAGCACGCAGCTCCCAAGGCCCGTGACGACGTACGCACACCCTCAGCTCCGATCTACGAGCCCTTCACTGCTGCGGATCATGCTGGAGACGACTACGACGACGACAAAGGCGGGCGGGACCTCCGAGACTCAGTACGTGGCATTGGATTAGTTAAGGGAAGCATGGCTAACGAACTGTCTGCAGGACGATCCTCTGCGACAGTGGGCGGAGGATCATCGCGATACTTTTCTGGAGGAGATGCTGCGTCACGAGGGACGGGGGGACCATGCCGAGTTGTCAGCGTGTCCTCGTTGTCGTCAGCGCGAGGGAGATCATCGCTGCACCCACTGTTTCGGTGGCGGCGAGTTGCTCTGTGAGTCCTGCGTCGTCGCAGGCCACCGACAGCTACCTTTTCACCCAATACTCGTACGTTTTCCAATAAGAATACAATTTGCCAAACTAACACTACCCTAAGTACTGGACGGGGTCAACCTTTCAACGCAAAACACTCAAAGAGATGGGCTTGCGGATTCAGCTGGGCCACTGGCATCAGCGGAGTCCTGTCTGCCCTCTGCCTCAACCCGCTTCTGGCAACGATTTCGTCATTATCGACAGTCACGGCGTCCACGCCGTCAATCTGGATTTTTGCGGTTGTGGACGGGGCGGACTCCCCACAGTGCAACTCCTCCGAGCAGGGCTCTGGCCAGCAACGACAACGAATCCAAGGACTGCCGCAACGTTCTCCGTCCTGCGACGATACCATCTCCTATCATTCGAATCCAAATGTGCCGCTCTCGAATTCTACCAAAGCCTCGCTAGGGAGAGCGATAACTTGCACTACAAGAAAAACAAGGTACGTGTTTGTTCATAAACAGTAACTACACGCTGAAGATTTTTCAGGATCGATACCACGAGTTCTTGCGCATGACCAGGCAGTGGCGCAACGTCCAGATGCTCAAGCGTGCGGGTCGTGGGCATGATCGTACAGGCGTCAAGGGCACCAAAGCTGGAGAATGCGCGCTCTTATGCCCAGCATGTCCTCACCCTGGAATTAACTTGCCGCAAGGCTGGGAGCAGGCGCCGGAGGACAAGCGGTAGGTGTCTGGTCCCAGATGCGAGATTTCCATGCTGATGCTTTGCAGATTTTTGTACGCGTTATTTGTCGGCATAGATGCAAACTTTCGACTGAAGCGCAAGGACGTGTCGTCGGAGGAGAAGGATCCAGGGTTGGGTGATGGCTGGGCATTTTTCTGTGGGGTCGATGCGTATATGCAACATGTCAAGCGAAACTGGGACACAAAGCAGGAGGTACGTATCAGTCGCTGGGTATAGAGTCATCGGACTCATCGTTGTTTAGCGGAGCCATTGCGTAGCACACGACGCGGTGGATAAGCCGGATCGAGAGGCGCGTGGGACAGCCTCTTCGGGCATTGGCACGGTCGACTGTGCTCGCCATAACATGAAACGACCCAACGCTGTGGCGGATTTGCAGCTGGGAGAGCGGTACGAGACCCTTTTACCAACAGTATGGGTCTATACTAACGCAAGCTCAGATATATGAATATGGACTACATTTTCTTCTACGGTATCTCCGGCACCGAATTAATTCGATTTTTCATCTCCTACGACATCGCGTGCCAATGGCACCTCAACCTCTGGATTCGCATGATGAACTATGAAGACGCGACGCTCACGGTGGTCGGCGACAAGATGTATTTTACCTTCCTCGTCCCCAAATTCCATCTCCCTGCTCATATCGAGGCCTGCAACCTCAAATACTCATTCAACCTCACCCGATTCGTGGGCCAGACTGACGGCGAGGCACCCGAACGTGGATGGGCAGACGCGAACCCTCTCGCTAGGAGCACGAAGGAGATGGGTCCCGGGTTCCGACGAGACACGCTGGACGACCATTTCAATGACTGGAATTACAAGAAAATCATTGCGCTAGGTGAGTCATTAGTGTGGCCGCTCTTGAATTGACCTGTTAACTATGCTGTCTAGGTCATACAATGCGTCGAAAGATCGAGAAAGCAGTCCCGGAAATGGTGCGAACGCGACAAGCACTGGACGATTTGAACGTGTCGTTGGGGGAGCGGGTTGTGGCAAATTGGACGGACATGGCGGAACTTTGGGAGAAGGAGATCACCAAACCCAACCCATTCGAAACGATCCGTAAAGACCAGCACATCGCACATGTGCGCGCTGAGCTGGCGGCTGAAGCGGCCGCCCGAGAGGCGGCAGGACAAGAGGACGAAGACTCGATCAGAGGCGATATGCATATCACGGAGCTCATCGCGATGGGGCTGCAGCTCGAGGACCAACAGTGAGTCCTCTTACCGATGATTAATAATGTTCTGACATTGATTCAGGAGAGTATTGGGATCTGACGTCGCTGCGACAGGCTTGCATCCGACAGACGGCCAGCGTCGGGCAATGATCGAGCGCACGAGCAAACTACGGCGCAAGATATTCGCCTGGACAGACATCCAGCACAAGTTCTTCCCTGCGCTGGGCAATGTCCGAGCACGCGAGGATGAAGCGCGCGCGCGTGCTGCATGTGGGGAGGCGATTCCAGGTGTTCAGGTGCCCGATATAGCGCTGTGGCTTCCGTCCGCTGTGGCGATGGCCGGGGGGAGGGTCAAGACCGAGGTCGGGATCCGGAGCGGCGCGTACCTCCACGAGTATCGGCTGCGGGTGGCGCAGGCGACACAGGCCTTGCATGATGTCCGCCGGCTGCTTCTTGTACGGACCCACCTCTACAAGCTGAAGGATACGCATTCACGGGGGGTACGGGCGAATATGCGATCGTTGGACAAGATAGCTGCGCTGAACGACCAGATCAAGCGGGTGGCGCGCGCGTATCGTGCAGCCCGCGTGGCGCTGGTCTCGTTGGGCAAGGAGGTGAAACACAATGAGTGGGAGCGTACCTTGCTTCCTCTGGCGGAGGACGACGTGCGCGGATTGCCCCAGACGACCTTCCACGACCCGGAGCGGAAGTCAAAGAAGAAGCGGAGGAAGAAGGCGAAGATGGACCGACCGCTTTCGTGGATCTGGGCTACACGCGGCGAGGACTGGGACCCAGGCAGCGACGTTGCAATGAATGAAGGTATGTACTTACTCCAGGAAGAGCCACCGTCACAGCTGATAAGAGCCCGAAATCAGCGGTACGGATTGAATGGGCGAAGACGCGAGCGCGCGCCATGCGTTGGGAGGAGGAGGTCGATCTGTTAGAGGAAGAGATGCGGCGCATTCAGCAGTTCTTGCAGTGGCGGTCGGATTGGTGGAGGGCGAGGGTGAATGGGCGAGGGCTTGCTCCAGGGCCGCAACAGGAAGGCGAGGCAGCGTATGCGATCCGTCAGGCCTCGATCCAAAGTACACTTGCGATGGAATTTGCCAAGGAGTGGGAAGGCCTGGGGGACCTGATCCGGCAGGGCAGGGAGGGGAAGCTTGCAGAGGACGACCAGGGCGACGTTGGGGATGCGGAGGACATGGATGGGGACGAGGACGTGGAAGATGACAGCGGGGAGGAGGAGGAGTCGATACCCAAGTTACCGTCACGGACAGTCAAGGCCACTTACGTCGATGAAGTCTTAGATATGTAGCTTATAATTGGGGGTGCGAGTTTAACGTGCGAGGGAGCAGCTTTCCCTTTTTTTTCAGAATTTTACGATTTTTTTTGGAATGCGTGTCTGCTCATCGTAGAGGACGGCGTCGAATTTTGATGGATATTACGTACTCTTCGTCGTCACCGCGCTCGACGACGTCAAGCTCTCAATAATTTTACGTACTCTGCTCCTCATCGTGGGCGACGGCGACAATCATACCTAGCCCACTGCCAGCAATTTATTCATAAAATATAATAACAAGGTGGGGTGATATATCAGGTGGACCGCTAACCTAGCGGTCCTGATATATCACGCCTCTCCGCTAATTAGAGGTAGCTGATATATCACCCCCCCACACTAAGGTCGCTCTGTGTCCCAACAGGATTCTTGGACATCCTGACCTTCTTCGGGGCGAATTATGTGGCTCACGTTGCAACCGTGCGGTCCTACCCGGGAGAATCTCAACTTGAGTTCACCTTTGGAATGGTTACTGCGTTGCTTCTCCCCATGAGCGGCATGGTTCGTGGGATTACTGTCATATTGCGCAGAGGTATTTTGGGCGGAAGTGATCTTGAAACTGCTGCTCGCTCTGGGGCCCTTTGTATGTTGGTTAGGACGAAGGGTTGGAAGCCGGTGCCTGGGACTCGACTGTCTCAAGTCGCCATAATGTCGACAGAAACACTCGAATCCGGGCGTCGCAATTGGTATGTGTTACAGTTGTTCTGATACCATTTTCTGACGCCTTCGCAACTGGAGGGTCCGACCTCCAACTTTGGACAGTGGAGGAGCACCTCCATATGTTGTCCTCGTGAGTTACGATCGCGTTTGGGAAATCTTGTCTGAAGATATTTCTAGTTTTGGGACGCATTTCCTAAGGCTGTCGCTGCTCGACCGACAAACCGGTTCCAGAGGCTCGTAAGACAGCTCAGAAGGTATCAACATCAACCCAAGACATCCGATGATACCCGTCCCCTTGTTCCGTGGGTTTTTTCTTTTCTTTCAAAAAACGTCTACCTCCCGCGTCTCACAATGCCATCACAGCCTTCACACTGCAATATTCAGCGATGAAAATGAGTAAGTGTGTTCTGATTGAGGTCCTGCCGCCAGCATCCATCACAAAACACGCAGGGAAGCGGTCGCTGCAACTTACCGGACGTATGTCCCGCGATGGTTGAAGGACATCTTTCACGGATTTTTCCTCCCGGACACCATGGAAATAGTCACCGGCAGCCGGAAGATCCATAAGAATCCATGTCCACCTGAAGGCTATACCTTCGCATTTGTCCCCCGTGCAGCCAAAGTCGTACCTCTGGACGACGGAGATCGGCCTACCGTACCTCCTCCGCAAAGAGGGTGGCTCAAGGGAACAGTATCCCTCGCGCAGGCGCTTTACGCAGGGTACACCTTATACGAGGCGCGCGGAGATCAGATTTCGCGCTATGGATATGCCGCGTTTGGCTTGACAGTCCTTCCGTACGCCGTGATGTCGACGATAAATCTCCTTGGCGCCCTCTGCACTCCCGAGTACGATCAACTGTACCTGGTCGAGTCAGACACCCTCTTGGAGGCACGGACGATACCAGGGGTTGGTTTCGAAGGTGTGGTCGGAAGACTATTGCCCGTAAACATGGATCCTCCCGAGATTCCTCCTCCCCCAGGCGAAAATACCCTGTCTGCCATTGTCACAACACCAGCCGGAGATGAAGATCCTAGTCCTGTACATATGGACATATCAGGCCACCATTTCGAGGTTCTACCGGACGACCCCCTGCATGAGGGCACAGTGATTGAAATTCCTGCCTGTGGCGAATTCCAGCGATACGAAGACCCACACAAGTTGTTACCCCCTACGACATGGACGCTGTCCCAAGGCGGTCGTGCCGATCCCTCTGCGGCGTACACCGGCTCAGTCCTGGTTATCCTGGGATCGCTGGTCAATCTCCTGATATATGGCATAATCTTTGGCGGCACAAGCCCCCATGGAGGCGGCACCGACAGTACGCAGTTCCAACGTGCGTGGATCATTATTTGGCTAGTGATAGGCACCCTCTACGGGGTCTGGGGTATTTCTGTTCTCCTATTCCTCTCCGGTGGGACATCAATAGCCAAGCGCATAGTTGGGCTAACCTTAATCGGAGTGCCTGCCATTGGAGTATTTTGTGGAGTGATACAGATGCTCTTGAACTACGGTACATGCACAAGGTACGACTGAACTCCGGTCTTCCCAATGATTGCTCCCGGATCTATGCCGGATGAGTATGCAATGGTAACTTTCCTATCGATGTGTGTACTTACCAGATTTACTGTAAATTATAATACCACTGGGCAATTATGACGTGACTTCCATATCCGAATCGCTCTTCCCTGGCTCGCTTGTGACCCAAACGCAAAACGAGTTCCTTGACATGCACCGCGTCTACGAAGTTGCCGGGCTCGGACGCGGAAAAATACATGGTGAGGGAGTGGAGGAGCGTCAGGAGGGGAGTCATATCGTCCAGAGCGGGACGAGGGTGCGAATGCAGAGCAGAGGAAGGCGAGCGAGAGGGGGAAGAGCGCGCTGAGAGACGCCGAAAGCGAAGGGGTGGATAGCGGCGCCGGATGCGCTCAGGGTGCAGGACGGAGGCAGGGGGGGGGGGGAGCTTGGCACTGTGAGTGACAAGGAGCACGGCATAGACGGCGTCACGGGGAGGACGTCGCTGACGAGGACGTGTTGTTTACCGCGATGGCGAGCACGGGGGTGGGGGTGGAGCGACGTTCGGGACACGCAGGGGGACCGTTATGAAAGAGGGGGATGCGATGGCGTGGGACGGTCTTGGGCAGGTGGGAAAGCGCGAGAGCGGTGATAGCGTATCCTACTACAACGCGGGATCGTACAACCACCGCAACGATGTCCTGCTTCACATGAGCGCCACGAGGGGTTAGGTGCTTGGGGATGGCGAGAGTGGAGATGCGTGGGGTTGGGGAGGGTGTTGCGGAGGAAGTCGCGCGCCGAGTGCGCGAGGGCGAGGATATGGATGCCAAGGAAGAGCGAAAGCGGGGGAGGCGTGAGGGCGCCATCCACATGCACGCATGCAAAAATGGTAAACGCGGGCGGGGACGTCGTGTGCGGAGTGCGCAGAGCGGGACGAGGATGCGGATGCGGATGTACAGGCGAAGGAGGAGAGGAGGAGTGCACCGAGGGACGCGTTGTGCGCTTGTACGTACGCGTGCAAAACAGCAAACGCGGGTGGGCGAAGGGGAGGGTGTGACGGCGCAGGATGCGGCGGATGTGCGGGACGCGGGGCAGCTTAGGGCAGTGGGTGGGATGAAGACGGCATGAACAGGCAAGCCGGCTGCGTCGCGGGTGGAAGAGGACTTGCTGCTTGCCGCCATAGCGAGTACGTGGGTGGGGTAGCGCAGGAGGAGGGCGACTACGGGGCACGCAGAGAGCAGCTACAGAAGAGGAGGCTTTCGCGTGGGACAGCTTTGGGCAGGTGTGAAGGCGCAAGTGCGGCCTCGCATCCGGCCTGCTGACCGGGGCCTTGTGCAGACCGTGGCGGATGAACTCGACGGGGATGGCGGCGAGCTCTCGGGCGGCGGCGGCGAGAGCATCGGGTGAGATGTCGGTGAAGGCCGGCAAAGACAGGCAGGGCGCGTAGGAGTTGCAGCGCCGGGTTCAGCTGCTGTGTGCGGCGGCGGGGAGTGTGCTCGCGGAGGCGGAAGGCAGTCGGGTGGGCCGCGACTGAGTCAATCCTCGTCCTTATACAACGCGTCCGATTTCGCACGAGCTATAACGCCTGACGCAGGTGGGAGGGCGCGAGCGCGGCGTTGTTCAGGCCGTGGCGGATGAGGTCAGGGTGGACGACATGCTCGGGGCCACGGCGGTGAGGGCGCTGGCCGAGTTGTTGGTGAAGGCGAATGCAGCGGTTTTCTCGAGGCAAGTCGACGAAAGTGGATGTCGTAGCTCGGTGCACGCGAGTGGGGCAGAGAAAGGCACGAGCGCACGCTGGCGGCGGGGCTCCTTGTTAACCGTTGGTGACCGCGGTGTCGATGCTTGAGCGGCCGCAGGCATATCGGTGGTGGCGCCGAGATTAGCCTAGTGCCAACGTTAGTACCACAAATACCCACCGGTGCACCATGGCAAGGGGACTCACTCCCTCTCGGCATTGGAAGCAAGATTCAGTTTCGCTGTACGACGGGAATGAGCGAACGTTGAGCTGCAAGGCGCGTTGGTACTTGAGCTGGACGTCGCAGCGGCGGGTGTCGTGCACACAAATGCGTCGCGTGGTTCTGGACCTCGTGGTAGCTAAGAAAGAGAGCGCTCAGTGTTAGACCTTAGGACAACATGCCGAAAAGCGAGCTCACGTACCAGAGGACAGAGGACATGGACGTTGAGCGGAAGGAGGATGCATGCAATTGCCTTCCCAAATTAACACACTGCCAAACAACTGCGGAGGTTGCCTGTGGCCGCCTTGGCCTCTACTGAGTCTACACAAGAAAACGATTGGGCGGCCTCTCCTTGCCAAGCCTTCGAAAGGCGATCGGGATGGTTTAACGCGTTCGACAACCCACCGGCACTCGATTTCGACACTAAGCGCCTATCGCGCCTATTATTGCTGTTTGCGGAAATGTTGGCCACAGTGCCTTTTTGGGAAAAACAACGACTTTTCTCATGTCGAGCGCAATCCTCTGTATCTCGCTCAATTCTCTGTCTACCTATGCAAATTAAAGTGTTTTCTTGCACTACGATTCCGTCCGAATACACCGAGCTCAAAATCTCGGTGATGTGAGCAATAAAGAACAATTTTGCTTGAAATTGAGTGGTCGGCAAAGAATCATGTATTGCTCACCAACGCGGGCAAATATTGTCAAGGTGAAAGTGCAGGTACATAGTACATGCTATTGCCAAGGTCGCTACAGAGAGTTTTGTTCCATAGCCCATCCACCGCCGTCGTGGTCGCCGTTGAAGCCAGTCACGCTTCTGATGCGACGTGTTCGTCACTCTCCTGCTCTCACACTTCGATGTCCAAAGGTGTCTGTATTGCCGAAACAATATGCTGGAACGTCGTACGGATCGGAGGAGGCATGGGATCAGGAGAATGGGCTGGTACGGTGTCCGGCGAGTCGGGAGTCAGAGTCTCGGCAGCAGGAGGCTCAGCCTGCACAGTTTTGGCATTGGTGCGGGCTCCTCTTCCTTTTCCTCCTTCATCGGGGCCTGGAAGTATCCCCATCCTTGTTCCTTGAGCCAGTTGCTTGGCCTTTTGCTTTGTTCGGCATGCCACGACAAGCGTGACCGGCTTCCACAACGACGGCGACGACGGCAGATGCATGTATGGACAAAGACTCTCTGTAGCGACCTTGGTAATGGGATGTAGTATGTATTTGCACTTTTACCTTGTCAATCTATACCCACGTTGGCGGGGAATACACGATCCTCCGGACAACACCCAATTTCAAGCTGTATTGTTCTTTATCGCTCACGTCGCCGAGATTTTGAGCTCGGTGGATTCGGACGGACTTGTAGTGCATGGAAACACTTTAATTTGTGTAGGTAGACAGAGAATTGAGCGAGATACAGCAGGATTGCGCTCTACATGAAAAAAGTGTTGGTTTTCCCAAAAAGGCACTTGGGCCAACATTTCCGCAAACAGCAATAAACCAATTTCAATTTCAACTTCATCCCGCCGTCCGCTTCCTCTCGGCTACTGTGACTGCACTTCCGCAGTCTACTTCTTATCTTACCCCACCCCCATCTCGCCCAGCGTCCTCGGTATCCACCCACATCCAGCGCGCCAATACTGTCAAGATGCTGTCTTCGTCGCATCGTCCACCACTAGATCCCGCGTCCGATTCGGAACGACGCACCATTCTATTGTCCTTCACATACATCCGTTGCCTCACCGTGCATTCCCTGGATATCGCCCTACGCTCTCGCTGCCGCCGCCCCGAGTTCGACGTCCGAGTTCGAAATCGTGGAGCTTTACAGCCTCGACTTGACAGTTAAACTTGAAATGTAACGCGCTCCAGGTAATGTGACTGAGCAGCCTGCTGCTGACAGGATACATGGCACCCGGTGAGCGATAAAGCTGAGAAGCCTTTTCCGTGGAACAGTCTAGCTGTCTGCCTCTCACCGGCGCATGCGAGAACTAGGCTCGATTTCTCAGGGTCCACACTCTTGTAAGCTTACCCCTCACCATGCCTGGTCTCACAGTTCCTCCCGCTGCTCCTCGATACAGCAACCCTCCGACGACTCAAGAGAAGTGCAAGTCGATATATGGCAATGGTATATCACTGTGGTTCAATCATCGGCCCGGGCGCAGTGGACTTTGCGGACATAGCTGTTATCGACCTCTCCAAGGCCAAGGATGCTGACGGACGCGCTGAATTGGCCATCCAGCTAGGTGAAGCCATGAAAACCCACGGATTCTTTTATGTTATCAATCATGGCTACACCTCGACCCAGGTACTGTGTTGATCTCTTCTGTATTCCAAGAACGTCTAATTGAAGTTCAATAGACAGAACGCATGTTCGATATCGCCGATGTACCATTCAGTTGCGTCGATCCCGAAGAGAAACGCTTGTACACCGCGAAGATAAAGGAAACCGGCTCCTTTCAAGGCTATAAACCTCGGCAATATTGGGTGAGTTATATCAGGCACCCTCTTTGTGAACAAGGTTCAACCTACCGACAGCATATTGATAACGGAGTCCACGACCAACTGGAACACTACAGCAGTTTGTTGTTTCCCATTCAATTAATTCTTTGTCCCGCTAAACTTGAGCAGTCAATCGCGATGTCACAAAGCGACAGCACCCAGAGGCGGTGAGACCGTTTTTAAGCCAAATCGAGGATTTCGCGAGACACACGCACTTCAACGTGCTTCACCCGGTCTTGAGGTTCGTGAATTTTCGCAATCGCACCCGACGACGTTGAGATTTCGTTCCAGACTTTTGGCCCGCGGTCTCGAGCTGCCTGAGGAGACGCTAGTCGACCTCCACGGATTTTCGTCGGTGGGCGAAACCTACAGTAATTCTTTTGCTTTGACCGTTAGTTTGCGCACTCACATCTTGAATATAGTTAGATTCATGAAATAGTCTGGCCTTGTTTCCCTCTTTGACGTCATATTGAAATATTCCTAGCTATCCACGATCGGAGGACGAAGAGGAAAAGACCAAAAATGTTTGGCTTAAAGGCCACACCGGTAACCTTCCATCTCGGATTTCAATTCCAACAGTTATTGATTCGTTGAAGACATGGGAAGCATAACTGTGCTGTACAGCCAGCCAGTATCAGCTCTCCAAATTTTGGGACAGGATGGGAAGTGGAAATGGATCAAGCACATCGAGAATGCCCTCGTCCGTACTGATTTTCCCCCTTTGATTTCCGTCAATTCAACTCGCCTTAGGTTATCAACACAGGCGACGTTATGGAATTTCTCTCCGGAGGCTATTACAAAGCCACAATTCACAGGTGCATAACCCGCTGCCTCTGTGTTCAATCTCATCTCACCCGCATGTCTAGAGTCGTGCAACCCCCCGTGGACCAACGGAACTGTCCTCGTCTTGGGCTTTTCTACTTTTGCATGACAAACGACGACGTGAAGCTTTTGCCGCTCACTGACAGCCCGGTTTTGCAACGGATCGGAATTACACGCCCGTGTGAAGACGCCAATGCCCAGACGATGGAAATGTGGCGCAGAGCAAGAACTAGTGCATACGGGCAAAGTCAATTGAAAGCGTCTGGGGAAGGAAACGTGGAAGAAGAGACGATTAATGGGGTGGTCGTGAAGCACTATAGTTAGTCTATTTAGTATGTTTGTTTACGGAGAGGTTGTGAATGCTTGAGAAATGCTTGTTGAAATTTAGAGAATAAAGAAGGCCCTCCGATCGCGTAACATGGTACCCACTGTTATGGAGCGAGGCTAGGCGTATAGGGTACGTGAGCTTATCGGAGCCAGTGTGTGCGTGTGCCAGGTTGCGGCGATTTCGAACATTTCAACCATAGCGCACCGCCACCGGACACTGCCGTGATGGCTTCAGAAACTCTAGAGAATGGTTGGCAGCAGGTGAGAGGCTGGCACTTTCAATTTCTCTCATCAACCGGAGGAATACGAGTAAGGAGAGTGCGCCACAAAAAAAAAACTGTTATTTTTTCGCCAATGCCAGTCCCCGAATCGAACGAGGACTCCACTGTCAGGGCTTTTGTGGCAACTGTGTATAAATCGCGGGTGCGCACCAGCGCAGCAGGCCTTCCCATGCACTGAGTACCTAGATCACATTACATTTTATCCTCGACTACTAGTACCTCCTACCTTGCTCACGTTCAAACAAAAACACAAAATGATTGACAGGAACTACTCCACAAATGATTGCTACGCAACCACAAAAGGAAATTGACTTATGGAGAAGACGCTCCCATCGGTCCGTGCATAGTCCGTGCAGGTTGCAGCGGATTTCGAACATTTCAACCACAGCGCACAGCCACCGGAAACCGCCGAACATTGGCTTCAAGTTCAGATAACTCAAACTCTATAAAATGTACAGTTGTGCTGAGGAAAGCTCTAAGACAGCTTATGAAAAAAAAAGATTCGCGTGGAATATCTTCATGACCAGCCCCGAATCGAACGACTCGGAGGACTCAGCTGAATTACTACCTAGCGATAAATGCCACATAGATCGCGGGTGCGCACCAGCGCAACAGCTCTTTCTATGCACTTACATGCACCTAAATTAGCTTCACAATCCTCCACCATATGTCCCCCTCCTCGCGTTCAAACACAGTATGATCGACAGGAACACTACTCCACAAATTGTCAACCAGGAAAGAAATCTTACTTATGTAGAAGACTTGAAGAAGATCGTGTCTGTGTTCGGTGTATCGGAACCCGTGTTTGTGTACCTAGGGTGGATTTCGAATTTTTTAACCATAGCGCACCGCCACTGGGGACTGCCGTGGTGGCCTCAGAAAACTCCACATTGCATGCACGGCGAAGAGAAAACCCATTGTTTGTTTTCTTGGATGAACACTCCGAGGTCGTGGATCTTGTCAATAATTTTGGGCGACAGCTCGCCATTGGCTCGCCCCCCCAAAAAAAAACTTCGGGATACTGGAATGAGTCAATGACCTGCCCCCGAATCGAACGAGGATCCCGCTGAAAAGCTCGAGAAATCATTCTGATAGATCGCGAGTGCGCACCATCGCAACAGGTCTTTCCATGCACTCACACTGCACCAAGATTAGATTACCTTCAATCCTCGACCCTACCTCCTCCCTCCCTCCCTCCCTCGCATTTGCAAAAACGCAAACGCAAAACACAAAAACACAAACGATCGCCATCAACACTCCACTCCACAAAAAAACAATTGTTGTTCAACGTTCACCCGGAAAGGAAACCTCGTTATGCAGAATTGGAAGACTCCACGCCGGACCTGGTATGGACGGGCTTCGGGCTTCGGGGTGCGTGTCGGTCACGGGAGCGCGTGCCTGGAATGAATCCGAAAATGTTATTGCGAATTGCAAATTTCTTTTGAGCTACGTACTAGGCTAATCTTAAGGGCGAGTCCGCGGATCGGATGTGTTTCGAAGTACATTTGCAAATTCCAACGCGACCAATCGAGTTTTTGAAGTTCGCGCTGGTTTCTTTTTGCATGAGCGGATTTGGGTGCAGGAAATAAATTGAATTGAGGAAGGTGAAGAGCGAGCGCATTGCTGTACAGTACGCGTACGCGTAGGCGCATGTGGATCCAAACACCACGCCCAGTGGCCGCGGCGTCTGAATCTGATATGTACACGCGCTCAGCGTGGATTTTTTCTTTGACGGTTGCGCGGTGCGCGCGCGGAAGCAAACATCGTCGGAATCGGAATCATAATGCAGTGGTGTAGGCGCAGGTGGACACTCCATTCCATTCCGAACATCGTGCGCGCACATGGATTGTGAGGATGGAAGAAAGTTAAACCTCGACGCGCGCACGCATTCGCCTAGTTAAAGTTTGAAAGGACAGTTGCATCGATAGAAATCTCGTACAGAGCGAATGGGAATTTGTACCAAGGACCTGGTCAATTGCCATAGTACTAGATCAGATGTTCCGACGGTAGCAGACGAGGCGAAAGAACCAGTACGCAGACACGGACGCGCAAATAATAATAATATTGCGAAGTGCTAACGTGTACGTGGATTTGAATCTTGATGAACGTCCGGTGCGGGCATGGGGAGGCGGTTATAAAAGCAAGCAGATTCCGGGCGGCGAAAGTCAAGTTCAAGTTCGATATCTCGATGGTGTCTTGAGCCTGGTCTTGAACTTGATCTTGGTCATGGTGTCGCTTGTGCTAGCACACCCATACCGGACGATGGAACGGATGAGCACCGCCGCCGCCAGGAGTTTTTGAAGGCGACCCAAGCCACGAAGAATCAGCACCGGAAAGCGCGAGAAAAGTGAGAGGAAAGGAGAGCAGAGGAGAGCAACTTGAAGCAGACAAGTGAGACTGAAGGACGCCGAGAGCGGGAGCGGAAGGGAACAACGCCGTTCTACCCTCGAGGCGAGATAAAGCGGCGACACAATACAATACAACTTGGAGTCGGGCTGGTTTCGTTGTTTCGAGGCCCAAGTGGAAGGAAGCCTGACAGGCACGGGCTGCGTTGCGTCGAGGAAGTGGGCGATAATCGAAGGTGCGGAGGGGAAGGGAGGTGCGTTGAGTGATAGCGAGGAGAGAGAATAGCGAACGGGACGAGACGACGAGAGCGAGACGATAACGAGAAGAGACGAGACGAGACGAGACGAGAAGAACAGAGAGGATGGAGAGGAGACGACGAAGCAAGATGAGACGAGGCGAGAAGAGACGATGAGCCGAGAGTAGAGACGAGACGAGACGACAAGGCGAGACGGGATGATGCGAAAGGAGAAGAGACGAGAGCGAGAGCGAGACGGGACGAGACGAAAATGAGAATGAAGAGAGAGCAGAACAGAGACGAGACGGTACGAGAGGACGAGGCGAGAAGAGAAGAGAACGAAGACAGAACGAAGACAGAACGAAAACAGGAGTGGCGAGGAGAGATGAGAGGGGGACGACGAGGCCAGACGAGACGAGACGACGGGACGAGACTGAGAGCTAGACGAGACGAGACGAGACAAGACGGTGTTGTATCAGACGAGAGGGAGCCACCGAGCCACCGACGCGGACGCGGATCCGCCCCCGGAGAAGATGCCCGTGCCCGTGCACGTTCCAGTGAGAGCGAAACAAGCAAGCAAGAGACGAGGTCGAGTCATCCATCGGCCCCGACTCCGGCGTGAGGTTTGGGCGTCTCTTGTCTCGGCGCGGCGCGGCGGGACGGGACGAGTCAGCGGAGTCAGCGAGTCAGAGAGAAGGAGCGACAAAGATGAGACGGAGATGGGAAGGAGACGAGACGGGATCGCATCCGACGATAGGGTAGGGATATGTGGGACAGGAATAATAAGATAGGACAGGAATAGGAGAGGGGCGCCTAGATATGCCTCGCGCACGCGCGTCATAGTAGGACAAGGGAAGGGAGTGGGTCTGGTGTGGGCTAGGGTTGCTACGGAGGACGATTGCTGGAGCAGTGTTGTTGCAAATTGGGAACAAGGCAAGGCCGCACGGAGTGAACAAACCAGCAGCAGACGCGCTCGCGACATTGTCCCGTCAAATCCGCGTCCGTCAGATATTTGTGGGTCCACTTCGAGTTCTCCGTCGATCACTAGGTCCATTCGGCACACGAGTCAGAGTACCAAGTTGGAACAGCGAGAGCATATGGCCGCGCAGCAGGGGCGAGCATATGGCGCTTAGATCCTGCGTCAGAGGTGAGTCAAGTGAGTGTGCCGCGGCGAAGGAGGGACAAACTTGGGTTAGATTACTGTATGTAGCGCCGCTCTGGCAGTAGAGGACAATTGCAATTGAATTTGAAGGACGACGATCGCGTGGATGCTCCCGCGGACGGAAGGAGGTCGAGATTGGAGCCGCGGATCCTGGCACCTGTGCGCGATCGAGACGACGGAAACATAAGAGCGCCTATTCTCCAATGATGGATGGCAAGGATCGCAAGGACTGAATAGACAATATACCCGAAGGAGGGGGGTGCACATAGAGAGAAGATAGCCTGGATGTAGATGGCGGATGCAGAGTGAGTCAGAGCTGTAGCGGTGGCGCGCAGCCCATCGTCAAGTGAGAAAACGGTATGTCCCACCCAAAGACACGGTAAAGCGAGAATAATGGTGACTTGAACGGGAATAAGGATAATCGCGAAATGGAATAAGAGCAATGATGGCTTAGTTCCATTTTAGGCCTTTGCTTTATACCTCCGAAAGCGGACGCCATGTATATAATGCACGACGGCCGTTCCAGGCAAGGAGCAAAACAGCAAGGAGCCACCAAATATGTTCCAAGTCGCGTCCCACCCGGCCGCCTTCCACCTCCGCGAGCACACGTCCCGCCGCCGCGCACAGCAGCCGAACCCCGCCCTCCAGCTCCCGCGCACGCTGTCCCGCCCCGCCTTCACCGACATCTCCCCCGACGCCCTCGCCGCCGCCGCCCCCGAGCTCGCCACCGTCCCCATCGAGTTCATCCGGCATGGCCTCCGCGCCAAGGCCCCCGCCATGCAGGCCGGCCTCGCCGCCCTCGCGCCGTCCCATCTGCCAAAAGCCATCCCACGGGACCGCATGCCCTCGTCGCTGACCGTCCCCCTGCGTTCCTCGGGCGCCGCCGTCATCCCGAGCTATCCTACGCACGTGCTCGCCATCGCCACGAGCAGCAAATCCGCGCCCAGCTCCGACGCCGCCGTCTTCCCCGTGCACGCCGTCGTCCTCGCGGCCCACTGCGCCAAGCTGCCCCCGCTGCCCCCGTCCCGCGGCCCGAGCGCCTCCGGCGCCGTCACCCTCCCCGTCCTCCCCTTCACCCTCCCCTCCCCGCCCGCATTTGCCATCCTGCACACGTACATGTACACGCACCGCCTCGACGCCGCCCTCGGCGCGCTCCTCCCGCTCCCGCCCGCGTTCCTCTCCTCCCTCGCCTCCGCCTCCTCCCCCTCTTCGTCGTCGCGCTCGGCACACTCCGCACACGACATTCTCCGCACGACCCTCGCGAACCCGACGCACCTCCACCCCCTCGCGACGCACCTCGCCGCGTCGGAGGGCGGGAACCTCGCGGCCCTCATGGCGCATGCGGCGCACGTGAAGGAGCTGTGGCAGGACATGGTCGCGCTGGGCGTGTACGACCCCGCGCTGTGGGATGCGCTGGATCTGGCGTGGGAGGTAGTGTTGGGCGCGATGAACGTCGCGGCGGCGTGAGTCGCACCTATTCGGAATTCCCTTGACGCTAGACGTCGTACTTTAAAATCTCTTCGCTCTAACATTATACCACCCACCTCGCTCATACATTTTTCTCTGCATACCCCACACACCATCCCATCTCCTGTAGCATTACCTCCTTTCCCTACACTGTATCGAACTTCCATACATATATCTCTACGACTATACCACTGCATTTGCAGCCCTTCCCTCCTGTTTCGATGTAGCCCTACTTGCAATACAATACACCTCATCGCAAAAATTATTCTTGAATGCAAGTCTTTCGGTGCTCGACCCCCTTCGAATATCGCGCTGGAATTTTTTCATCTTCCGGGGAGTCACCCAATTGTATCAAAATTTCATGTTCGATTCGAATAACTTCAATTATTGATACCATCCCTTCGGCCGGCAGCACGGCTTCTGGTGCAAACAACACCTTCCTCTGCTTCCATCCACCTACACCCCAGTGGCCTACGCGGGTATTACGTGTGGGCCGAAGAGGTAAGTAAAGTTGTTTCCATTCTACTTACCCAACGGGTACGTCCCAGACGGTGGCGAGGAGGCGTAACGGCATCCCGAGATGCTTCGATTGATCTGACAGCGCTGGCGGCGCGGCGGATCGCCTCTCTTCTTTCACCCTTGCCCCCCTGCCTCTGGTGAATGCCTGACTGCCTGGATTATCGCCATTGCGGCCGAAACAAACACCCGCACACTGCCTCGGCTGCATCCCGAACATGAACGCGCCGCCGCCGCCGCCGCTTCTTGCCCGCTCTTGTCAGCGATACCACCCGGCGACGTGGACGCCAACGCAAACCTCCACCGCTCTGCCCCGGCCTCGCTGTGTTCGCATCCGCCGCCCTGCTGTGTTTGTGCTGCCTCCACTTTGTTTATATCACCGCCGCTGCACTGCCGCTGCACTCGTACCCACCACCCCGCTGCTGTTACTCGCTGCCCCCGCTGCTGTTGCTCGCTGCCCCGCTGCTGTTGCTCGCTGCCCCGCTGCTTTTGCACCCGCCCACCGCCCCACCCTAGCCCCGCTGTGGTCATACTAGCCGCCCGTGCCGTGCTGCCCTGCTGCACCGCCGCTTTCGTACCCGCTTCACTGCTGCCTTCACACCCACTGCCGATTTCGTATTCCGCCTCCCTGCTGCTTTCGCATTCGCCCCCCGGTCCGTCGTATGAATGAACAAGATCTCTACGGCACGGGTCGGGTGACGGGACGGCCGTCGACGGTGAACGGAAGTTGCCGGTCGAACTACCAGTGAAATGTGTGTTTGCCATTCGAAAATATGGGGCCCTGCATTGTCTCGGCATACATTTTCGGTAAGTTAAACATTTGCGGGCAATTCGCACTGAAACACACCTTCGAAGGCATTACCGAACGGTTCTAGACTTGATTGTGAGAAAGATAAGGCTCCGTTAAGCTGGTTAAGTGCTTCTCAATTTTTCGGGTAATGGAAGAACTGAATTCTGACAAGAAAATGTGTTGAACAGGATAGGGGGAAAGATGTACAATCAACATTTGGGTCCACCGGAGAAGGAGGAATGCCATCGTGAGTGAGGCATATCAGTACATTTCACGGTAGAAAGTCAGTGCAGAGTTAGGTATCACCCGAATATGCCAGATTCGTCGGTTTGTTGTGCAAAGACCCGTCACCCGTCGAGCTCCGTCGACGGCCGTGATTTCGACGGCCGTCGTCTTGAAAAGCCGTCCCGTTGCCGTCCCGTCGAGAAAGTTCCAAAACCCCTGACGGGACGGGTCGGCTACCCGTCGTACGGGACCCGTAGAACCGGCGCGACGGGCACGGCGTGCAGCCCTAGATGTATGTAAGTACTTGAAGTAAATTATATCTGATATTGTCAATGAATTGGTATCCGGAAAATCCATTGTGACCTTCCGCCTCCAGCCAACGTCTGGCACCTCTGGAGGAGGCGCAGGAGGTAAGGTCACGGCGGTCAGCGTGACGATCAAGCTGCGATCCGGATCAGCGCTTATGTAGCCTCGCGATCTTTCATCTCACTACCACACTGTGGCGACGGCTCGCCGCGACACTGCATCTGGCGGCGTCGACGACGCCTCCCGGCGGCCTCCCCGCCTCCCCGGGAGGTCGGATGTGTCAAGTGGCGGTGCCACTTACCTCAACGGGCATCCAATCGGAAGACGAATAAACGTCAACCCCTAGCATTTTTTTTGTCTGCGCCATATCTTGGACTGAACCACTAGTTCTAAACACTGCAATCGTATGTATTATGATGCCCGCTGCCAAATATATTTTTTCTACATTTTTCCAGACCTTTTAATTCGCCGTGCACGAAAACACCCAAAAGCCAACTTAATCTGCGTTATTAACTTGGCTCTTACCACCATGTTCAACTTTCAACATCGTACTAAAGCTTTTCCCATCGAGGAGGTGACCGCAGGACATTGTTACCGGGTTGATAGACGCACTGGGGGCCTCTAGTGGGGCCAGTTCGTCTTATTTCTTCATCGACGAGTCTTTTCTGATCAACCCCCTAAGTGGTGAAATACAGCTGTGGGCACCTCCACAGCACGCGCACAACTCCCTCAAGCCTTCTAAACCCTTTGTATGTCTTCTCTTGCACTCCAACACCACCTCCGCATCATCCCGACCCCGTCCCTGTCGAATGCAGCGGGGATGATCGCCAACTGCCTCTGGTGGAACTCTCAGTCGAAACTACAGCCAGAACTTGTCCATTCCAGTCGAAATGAATTTGCGCACCTCCTGTACATTGCCCCGACTCCGCCCGCTATCTGCGCCGCCTAAATCCGGTCCAAAACCCTCGCCTCCCGCCTATGCTACGTACGACCGCAAAATGAACCTGCGGACTTCCCCTGACCCCCCGGCTCGCCGCGCCGCTACAATACGCACCACGCACACCTCTCCGACCCCCCCGCCCACTCCCCGCACCGTCCCGAAGCGACACCCGTCCGAACTTGGGGCGTACGCAACCCAGTACCGAAAATCACCCGCACCCGACAACGCAAACGTGCTGCCGCCGCTCTCACACTCGCCCCGCGCGACCCGCCGCGTGATGTGATCCAAAACTTACAACGTAGCCCCCGCCGCTACGCCGCACCGGCAGCGGCTCCGCTTTCATTTCCACTCACACACGCCGTCGCCGCCTTCACACACACCCCACCAGCCACACTCGCCCCAGCGGCCGCCGCGCGATCCGAACACTACGTCGCAGCTCCCGCCGCCGTTCCGCAACTGTGGAGCCACTGCTCTTGCATCCACCCCATCACTTTCGCACACGCCCCGTCGTCGCAGTCATTACCCCCGCCCCATCTGCACCTGCCTCATCGCAGCCACAGCCCCCTTCCTGCCCACCCCCGCGCAGCCCATGTGGACGCCGGCGCACAATACGGTGGGATATGATGCGGATGCCCCCGCCATTTTCGCGCCTACCCCCGCACCGCGGATGTGGACGCCGCGTGCGATGCAAACATGAACGCGTCCGGCCCCGTGTGAAGCGAATACCAGGTGCAATCCCTGTGCTATGCCCTGTGTTACGCCGGCGCGGTGCGGATGCCCCACGCTATTTTCGTGCCTGCCCCCACGCCGCCGATGGTACGCCGCTGAACGATGTAAATACGACCTTGCCCGCCCCCGTGCGATGCAACCGCCAGCGCGCAATCGCTGTGCTATGCCTGCACAATGCGGATGCCCCCTGCTATTTTCGCCTGCGCCCCCGTGCCGCCGATGTGGACGCTCCCGCACGATGCGGGCGCCCCTGTGCAGTGCCCCCGCCACTGGAAATGGCCCTGTGCAACCCCGCCATGCAGTGCGAACACAAACACAGGCTCTAAATAAATTTATCCCGGCCGCCAACTAGTTTGGTGGCTCCCGCATGATGGTTTTAACTGTATATCAGGTTCTATACATTATATCTTGTGTATCTACATTCAATGAACACTTCGTCGTACTTAAAACAGCAGGTTCAGTGTCCACAATTTCGCCTCCCGACCTCCGGAGGAGGCGCTGGCCATGTCAATGAATAATAGAAGCTTCCGGAGTCCTCGGGACTCCCTCAGAGGCGTACCGGTTGGGTACGTAGAATGGTAACAACATAACTTACCTCTTCGGCCCACACGTAATACCCGCGTAGTCCACTGGGGTGTCCACCTACTTTCCCTGCGTTCCACTGCATCTCTTACCTTGGCTTTGATACGACATTTTGACGACGACATCCCTTTTCGCGCTCGTGAATTCAAGGCACTGATTCTTTTCGAGCCTCAGAACAAGCCTCCATAACTATCCAAAATGCTATTCATATTTGGCAAGTTTGCTTATTCAACTTTGCTGTTGAACCTGCAACTATTTCCGTGGCCGCTGTGGAACAGCTTTTGATCAGATTTCGTATCTCTTCTCTCTCACCCGACATACTCCAGCGAGATGTCTAACGAATGGGCTGCGGAACCCCTGCAGATGGTGGACGTTCAAATCGCCGCCCATGCCCCTTTCAACTCGGCAGCGATGATGGAGGAGGGGCAAGCGCCGCCCAGCGAACACCATCATGGTACAATTCACGAGGACGGCGTACTACATTCAACTCGGGTCGGAAAAGGCCCTAAGGTCAAGATCACTTTATGGAGGCTGCTCAACACCGTCCTCGTGCTGGGGTTCGGAATTTACAAAGCTACGGCGACGTACCGTGGGCAGCAAGTAGCAGCGACCACATCAGACTGGATCATCGGAGTTCTCTGGACTATAATGTACGTGTGTTTGAATCAAGTCGGTATGCATGAGCATAGCATCTAATTATCGACAGTGCGTACTGGGTTTCCTGCCTGGAGGAAGCTCAGCTTAGCCCGCGAGGGCGTTGGTTCTTCGCTCAAGATCACTCTCGAGTCGTGCTTCGAATCTTGGCCTTTTTATTGGCTTTCCCTTTCATTCTGTGCTGCAAAAAGCAGGGCCTCCGAGTCCAACTCCCGCGCACGCTGTACCGCCCCGTCTTCACCGACATCTCCGCCGACGCGCTCGCTGCCGCCGCCCCCGAGCTCGCCACCGTCCCCATCGAGTTCATCCGGCATGGCCTCCGCGCCAAGGCCCCCGCCATGCAGGCCGGCCTCGCCGCCCTCGCGCCGTCCCACCTCCCAAAAGCTATCCCGCGCGACCGCATGCCCTCGTCGCTCACCGTCCCCCTGCGTTCCTCGGGCGCCGCCGTCATCCCGAGCTATCCTACACACGTGCTCGCCATCGCCACGAGCAGCAAGTCGTCCCCTAGCGCCGACGCGGCCGTCTTCCCCGTGCACGCCGTCGTCCTCGCCGCGCACTGCGCCAAGCTGCCGCCGCTGCCCCCGTCCCGCGGCCCGAGCGCCTCCGGCCCCGTCACCCTCCCCGTCCTCCCCTTCGCCCTCCCCTCCCCGCCCGCGTTCGCCATCCTGCACACGTACATGTACACGCACCGCCTCGACGCCGCCCTCGGCGCACTCCTCCCGCTCCCGCCCGCCTTCCTCTCCTCCCTCGCCTCCGCCTCCTCCTCTTCGTCGTCGCGCTCCGCGCACTCCGCACACGACATCCTCCGCACGGCCCTCGCGAACCCGGCGCACCTGCACCCCCTCGCGACGCACCTCGCCGCGTCCGAGGGCGGCAACCTCGCGTCGCTCATGGCGCACGCGGCGCATGTGAAGGAGCTGTGGCAGGACATGGTCGCGCTGGGCGTGTACGATCCCGCGCTGTGGGATGCGTTGGATCTCGCGTGGGAGGTCGTGTTGGGCGCGATGAACGTCGCTGCGGCGTGAGTCGCATCTATTCGGAATTCCCTTGACGCTAGACGCCCTAAAATCCTAACGTTATACCATTCCGCTCACACATTTTTCTCTGCATACCCCGCACGTCTCTCATGTAGCATTACCCTCTTCCACCTACACGCCTCCACCCTGTATCGATTCTCCAAGTGCCTTCCTACATATATATCTACGACTATACCACCCATTCCGTTTCGATGTAGCCCTACCTGCTTTGCTTCTCTCTCAATACAATACACCCTGGCGCGAAAAATAAAACTTGAAATTATTGCCCTGGAATAAAATGAATAGCGAACAGAAAATGGTGCATATTTTGCATCATGTCCTCGGGTGGATCCGAACCACCATCTCTCTCTTAGAACCACCAGATATATATTGAAGAGTAGCGAGCGAGCTGCGTTGCTCCACGAGGACTTTCTCTTGTAAGCCTGTACTAACAATTTCAAGGCACGAATAACACTCGAAAACGGATCTGCATGCAGACATCCTGAGCGCTCTCGGAGTCGGGGAGCATCCCCGACCCCCACGCGCGCACCCACTTTCCCCAGCATGCCAGTGTTCGAGCCGATCCACGGTGACGGGAGCGCGGCGGAGACTCGGATGTTGCTGTAGATGGCTTGTGGCTGCGGGTGCGGACGGCGGACGGCGCGAGTCATAACGAGGACGAGGGTTACAAGAGTGACACGACTCGGACAGAGGTGACCAACGGACTTTCGATGCGAATGATACTCCGCTGCATATCTGCGTTACTGACGTTGGCTCCAGACTAATCCCGCCGCCACCACCGATGCCTGCGGCCACGCCCGCATTCGATATCTCAAGTCGCAATACGGAGCTCGATAACGAGCCCGCGCGTCCGCTCGCGCCAGTCCCTCTCGCGTGTACTGCTCCGCAGGCTTCGACATCCACTTCGTCCACCAGCCTCGCTGCAGGCCCTTCCCTAACATTTCGCCCGGCGCCCTCGTAGTCGCTTCCCCGTGCTCGCGGTCCCCCTATGTTCATCTGCCACGGTCCCCCGATGCATTCAAGCACCTCGCCTTCGCGGCAGCAACTTGCGAGCGAGCGGCGCCGTGAAATCGTCCTCGTTCTCCCACCTGCTTTAGGCGTACCGTGCGACCACACATTCCGCCGCCGCCCCATTCCGCCGCCGCCCCCGAGCTCGCCGCCGAGGCTATCCTGCCCACGCGCTCACCATCGCGGCAAACAGAGCGCTCTCTCAGCGGCGACGCGGCCGTCTTCCCCCTCCATGTCGTGCTCCTCGCCCACCCACTGTGCTGAGCTGCGCCCGCTTCCCCGTCCTCCGCCCCCAGTGCATCCGGTGTCGTCACCCTCCCCGCCCTCCTCTTCGCCCTCGCCTCGCCGCCCGCGGTTGCCATTTTGCACGCGTTTATGTGCATGACGCATCCCTCGGCACCCTCCTCGCCCCCCGGCCAGCCTTCCCCCCCCCCCCCCCCCCACCGCGTCTGCATCCCCGTCCCGCGGGACCACCTCTTCTCTAATCGTCCCTCTGCGCGCCCCGTACGCCCCGTACATCGCTCTCCTCCTGAGCCACTCCACCCACGTGCTTGCCATCGCGCCGAACAGCATTTAGCGGTGACACGGACGTCGTCCCCGTCCGTGCCCTTGTCCTCACCACCCCTGCGCTGAGCTGCCCCACTGCCCCCGTCCTGCTCCGCAAGCGCATCCGGCGGGTCGTGTGGAGCGGATCGAGGACGATGATGCGGATGCGGATGCAGTGGCCAGGGAGGAGAGGAACGCAGGGGGGGGGGAGGAGCCAAGGGACAGGGCGGTGCGGTGCGTACACGGGCAAAGGTGGGCGGGAAGGCCACGGATCGCTTCCCCCCCACGCACCTCCACCCCTCACCGCGTGGTATACCACACACATCTTCCATCCATCTTCGTCTGCATTCCACACGTCCCCGCATGATCTCATCTCATGTAGCATCATCTCCCCACTACGCGCGTCCTTGTATCTTGTGTACATATACCTGCATATTTGCAGCCCCCCATCCTGTTCCCTTCTGATGTAGCCCTACTCTCCCTACACACATCTGCCAGAAAAATCATGAGCATGGAATAACATGAACGAAATAATAATAAAATGAAGCTAAGGCTGGGTAGTTACATCCCCGACACCATTCCGTCTGATGTAGGAAGCACTGGCATCGTCGCCTTTCCACACGCAAATCCCGGTATCGAACCTTATCTCAACGTGTCTCCCGATATATCTCCACGAGCACACCACACCGCACGCTGGACCGTTCCGATCCCTTCTGATGTAGGGCAACTTGAAGCTCTACCTTTCTTTCTGTTCGGAGAAAAAGTAGACCTACATTAGGTGTGAAAATAGATTTGCTTCGATCGACCGACGACGAAGAAACTGCAGTCGACTGACTTTGGGCATGTGCATTTCACGCGCGGTGAGCGCACAAGGAAAAAAGAACAGGACAAGAAACGTCGTAGTTCATTCAAGATGGGTAGAACAATTCAAAGTATGTATGTGTCAAGATATTTATTTGCTTTCCGCTCTCCTGGTGTTCAGATTGACAACACTGAGTCTTGGATAATCCGGATAGGCATAAATCAAACTACAGCTCACCTTCGTTTGTTTCAGGCGCGTTCGCGGCGACAGTGGCTGCATTAGCCGTCGCAGTGGTCCGGGGGATCCTGGCCAGCGGGCCCAGCCCAAACGCAGCCGCTGAGCAAAGCAAAGGGAAAAAAATTCAGCGTTCACAACTCGTTCGGGTTCAAATACACGTACGGCTGGAGACAGTTCGTGGGGAAGATCTGGGAGGACGTTGTGATGGTGCACGAGCCAGAGACGGATGTGGTGCTCGACACCGGGGCAGAGGTAATGGTCGATGACTTGCTACTGGACACAGACGTCGAGGAGATGGTCGAGGAGCTCGAGGACGTCTGGACAACGGATGGTCAGCCATACTCACCTGCCAGCGGGGAATGAGAGTGCGCTTACCGGGGACGAAGTGATGGTGGAAGACGTCGGGGGCGCAGTTCCGCCGGGACCCGTGTAAGGTGGCGCCGATGTCGGCAGCGAGGGCGTGGCGAAGCAGGTTGTTACATGCAGACCAGCGACAAGGCTGTTCAGGCCGTCTGGACCCAGCGGGTCGATGAAATTGGCGGGAACACTACCGGTATACGCGTTGAAGTTGTATATCCTGTACATGACCCGGGGTTTTGAGTCAAGTGAACCGTGCGAATCTGCCGTGATCGCAACTTACCCGCAGGGACAGACGTTGGACACATCTTTCAAGCTGTTTGCAGCGAGGACGTTCACACCGTTTCGCGCAAGGGCAAAGCTTTGCTGTCCCACAAACATGGGCACTTGGAACGATGCGGCGCCGGCAGGGGCGTTGAAGGTCTGGGTGTGGCCGCCGGACGTAACGGTCAGCTGTCCAGCGCTCTGGAGCAGTGTTACAACAAAAACGGAATCCGACATCTGCTGCCAGCCATAGGGGCGCTATGGGGATGAAAATCAGAAGAAAGTCGCGGCACCAGGTTGCTTGTAAGATTGTCTTACTCCCTCAAAGTAGTTGCCGCTGGCATTGTTCGCGGGGGTGTTGGCTGTCGTGTCAGTGGCGTCGCAGCTGCAAAGATGGGTGGTTATATGTTCGAGTATCGTGCCGCAGGGATGCATGAAACGCACTTGAGGCTGGATAGCGTTGGGCGGTACCTACGGGATTGATTAGATAAGGACAGAAATTTGAGGCAGCAAGCTTCTGCACCAATAGAGGATCTGGTCCTGTGTGATGAAGCTGTTCGGGGACGTCGCTCCGGCCTTGTATGCCGCAATGAAGGGCTTGGCCATGTCCAGCCAGGACTGTACGACAGGTTGAAAATTTCACAAAATCATCGCAAGTGACTGCAATCTCTCACGTCGTGTGGCCTAGAGCCGTCAGGATCGCACAAGTAACACGCAGCAGGCATGGTACTCACATATCGTTGACCCACTTGGAGCCTCCGTCATCCTGTGAGATATCGAGTTTGGACAGCACAGAAATTTTGTGCGATGAACGCGAACCTGGTGTTTGCTGCTGAGGGGTCCAACGTAGTGCGATTCACCATAGTCATTCCTGAGCCAAATGAATCCCAGCAACACGTGAACTATGAGGGCGACGAGCTGACCAAGTTACGATCTCGATGAAATTAGGTCCGAGTTGAAGAAGTTGGTTCCAACGCTGGTACCTGCAATCATCATTGGGTTGCGCACACTCGAACGAATCAAAATGGAATACCACAAGAGATCGCTGGGGAAGACCCAATTCTTCGAGTAGGAGACCTAAATGTATAATCATCACTCAGTGTCTGAGTCTGAGTGAGACGAGCGCCCACGCACCTCCGGCCCGTAGTGGGTACTAAACCAGGCGCTGGCTGGGGCAAGATACGGCTTCCCTCCGAGCGCGGCTTGGTATGAGGCGTCACCTTGAGCAACGCTCACGTTCCCGCTGCCGTCAGGGGCCTTGTTGTTTCCATTGTTGGGCTAGGTGAAAGAAGGGGGTTGAATACTTCAGAGGACGCGCTCAAGAGAACTCGTTACCCATCCCAACCTGCAGAGGAGACAGCATCAGCGAAGGGTAAGATGATAAGGAGTGGGCATAGACCAGTTTAGTGCGCCATCGATGAGTCCGAAGTTCCCATTGCCTGAACGGAACGCCGATTAGTCTGAATGTGGTGGGGGAGCAACGGAGCAGCTGTTACCTGGATGAAAGTTGGGAACAAACATGATGGGAATGCCGGCGGCACTGCGCATGGCGGCGACGTCGACACCGTCGCCGGCGAACGAAGAAATAAAGGCCTCGAACACACGTTAAATTCTCGACTCGCACGCTGGCAGTCAATCAAGATCCTCACCGCGCCATTGATGAATAGTTGAGCCGGTCGAGACGCGTATCCTGCCATGTGCGACCCGATCTGCGCACCTTGGCCAGTATTCCACCCTGAACAATGTTCGTCAGGTTAACCCCTGAACACGCCTCGCTCTAATCGAAACGCACAGTTGAAATCGTAACTGATGAAAACTGAGACAATGTCAGCATTGTTATGACCGCACACCGCGTGTGCTCGTACACACCTTTCATGCCGTTGCGGTTCGCAGAATCATAAGCATAGCCGACTGAGAACATCATGAGAAGAAGCGAGTACACAGATTGTGCAGTGACAAACGCTGTTGATCGCTACGACGACAGTAAGAAAAGGTCTATACAAGGGTAGAGCAACTTACGTGTATGGATCGACTGCACAATGACCGCCGTTCTTTAATTGGAGCGCATGCTATGGAGAAGTAAACACGAACCTCCCTGGAGGGAGGTTAGAGAGCGTTTGTAACATTAGCATCGCGCATACGCTATAATGCACAATGAGACGAAAGTGACGCAGAAGATGCCTCGACGTACATGTTAAGCGCAAACGCGTCGATGCCATAGCTCTTTGCACGTATCATGTCTGAATCATACTAGGAGCACCATGAGTAACAAAGAAAGACAAACGCATAGTCACGCACATCCGCAGAGCTTGTACGATCACTCTCGATTCCAATCTACAGCGCCAGAGGTTATGATTGAATGAATAAAAGACGAATACATCAGGCTGCTTACCATGAAATGACAGAACTTGGGGTTGGGGGTGTTCGACGTGAGCAGAACATCCTGCAATACCTGCAGCGACTTACCACCTGGCGATCGGTGTCAGCGTGGCAGTAGACCTTTTGCTCAGATTACATACCATGCGCGGAAAGCTCTGGCGCTTCTCCACCGCAGAGGCTGGGCCAGGTGTAGCTGTGGCGAGCAGCGCAGTGGCCAACAGCGTGGCAAACTTGACGAGCATGCTTTGAATAAGGTGTGAGCAGGCGATTCGTCACAAACCGCAAAGTGAAGCAGCGCGCTTTTATACCAACGCCGAAGGTCGCCATGTGTGTACCCTGCACATGAGGGCTGGCTACCATTGACCAATTCAAATAAGGAATTGCAGAAACGGAATCGAGTTCAGACGACCTGCAACGCCAAGACCACATCAGACCACATCACAGGACTAATATACCCCATGGCACCAAAATCATAGGACGAGAATCCAGATCCGCAGAACGGAATTATGTGGCAATGGGCATGGCAACTGAAGAGCGTCGCGCAAGTACTGTCAATAGCGAGGTGTAAGTAGACGTGTCCAAGACAGCGAGGTGTGATTGTGTTTGTTGGGGCTTGGCCGAAACAGCTCGCGATTTACCGATGGCGTGGGAATTCGGCTGGGAAAACCCGAAAAGGTGTTTCGTAACCTGCTACTTACGACCTCACGACGAATGAACCCTGGGAAAGTACGTATTTCAACCACCTCACCAATTTTCTCGCAAAGTTTCCCATTATTTTTTCATTGCCACATCGGACTCGCCGAAAGTCACAAACGCTGCGGCTCGAAGTTCGTTGACTCAGGATCATGCACGGATCGCGGTGATCACACAGGTTTCTGCTCGTTTCCCCATTGAGCTCGGCCTGCAAATTAATTGGCAGCCAAGTACTTATTCTGACATTCGGGGGAATCCGATGTTTCGGGACCCCCTCGTGTTCCCTTCGTTCTGACTCTAACATACTCATGTGCGCGCTGTTCTGTTGTTCTCAGAGTGCCGTGCACAATCTGGTAGATCTTATACACTTCCCCGCCGGACAACATCATTACTAAATTTGAGGAAGTTCAAAACTACAAGGTGTTCTATACTAATTGGCGGAAAACGGACAGAGTCTCACCATTAAAAAAAAGCTCACTGTTGGCGGACTTCTCGTCGTTAATGCAGCTCTGATATTCAACACAGCCGCCGGAAACTTGGTTGAAGTTAGTGAAGCTCACGGACGGGAAGAAGCTTAAGCATGTCAGGTCGCACGAGGATATTTGAAAGGAGGAACCAATTGGAGAATCAAGAATCTATTTCAGGCAAGAATGCATCGGACTCTGCGTCCTGCACCACGAACGGTTTCGCCTGAATCAGCTTTCCAGACCCTGCATACGAGTCCAGCGCGGGAGGAGCCTTGAAAGGCTGGCATTCTGTGTTGAAGACATCTACAAACATAAGAATCGCAGTGAAGTAGAACATGTCGTCACTCACAGTCATCCAGGCTAATGTGTGTTGGATCGTCGAACGTGAGGTACCTAGCACGCCCAATGTCACCCGAAGGCGTTTGCAATGGAAATGTGAACGCACAGGTACTTGAGCACCTCTGCAAACCAGAACGACTCCATATCATCTATTAGGCCGCCCTCGGCGCCGTTCACATCGTTGAGGCCAGCAAAAGCCACGGTCGCTGGCAAAAATTCGTTGAACGAGTCGATTGCACTGGCTGCGCGGTCCAAATACTTGGTATCGCCGGTCACACTGCACGAATGTGAGTTCAATAAGTAACGTGAACGTTCTGCGTACCGCCATGCGTGCCTAGTAGCATTTGAAATTACTTATCAGTCAAGAACAATTTATAAGACACTTGCATGTTCGACTCTAGCACTGCGGTTGTAGTTCAGTTAGACGTATGTACCAGGACGAGTGACGATACTTCATACCCTCGGGACGCATAATATAGTGAGACGCCGTAATGTAAAATCCGTGCTCGTTGTAGAAAGCGAGTTGCGAACTCGTCGGGCCGTCTTCAGCAGTATAATACCCATCCGAGCTAATGAACGCAAACGCTTCTGGGCCGATACCCGTTCTAAACGGCCGTCAGCACAGAAAAGGCCAGGATCGCAACAAATGCATACATGGTGCTTGCGTATGTATTCTACCAAAAGCGGAAGGCTGCTGTCAGCGCTCAAAGACGAAGGCCGCAAAAAAAGACATACCCAGCAGCCTTCGTTGAGATCCAGGGCGACATCAATGATGGTTTGGTTTTGCAAGAGCTTTCCGCCTTTGGGAGAAACTAAGAGCGTCGGTCAACGAAATACAAGACTATGCGCACCAAGAAGCCAGTTTCCGGCGTGGAAACATGCAAGATGTCTGCGGATGCTCCGTCAAGACCTATACGACGAAGACCAAGATATTCTCACGAGCCAACATGATTAATCTGAGAACCATCGAAATCGGCGAGATACGAGTGATTCCCCACGGTTGATTTCTAAGGAGGTGGACGGAATATCAGTTTGACAGGCGAGGTGTAACCATGAAACTCCACTGACCTTGAGCAAAGTTCTGATGGAGCTATCCACCGCGGTCTATGCAGAGAATTAAGCGCAAAAAGGATACAATTCTCGCTCGGGAGTACCTTCCAGGTATCGATGTAAATAGGCTCGTCAGTGTTGGTTAAACGAGCGTATTTGAGAAGATACTCGAAGTACGAGTCACTTCCGCCGCCCCAAGTCTATCGGATTGCTTCAGCAACGTCTTTATTGAACCGACACAGGTCGCAAAAACACACCACATAGCTTCCGATGAAATTGCCGGAGCCTGGGTCGATTCCCAGAGCAGCGAGACCTAAGACGGTTCATGAGTCATCTGAAGTGCATGACAAGTTTATGAAAACCAACCTGGCAGTGGGGACTCCTGGAGAAAGGCAAAAACGGGCATTCAAGTATTAACGACTCAAGTTAGAACTACTTGAATCCGTACGAGATTTGCGATGTGTTTGACGGATTTGGTGCTCAGGTTTGCGTAGGTGGCGTTTTCAGTGTATTTGCTCAAAGTGAACCATTCTAAACTGAGCGTGCCGGCTTCAGCGATGTTAGACTAATACGAATGAAATTTTCAGTTGGGACAGCGGGAGGACAAGGAAAGAAGGAAAACTTTCTGTAGCAAGTATGGGGGTATTGGTGTTGAAATCCATGTATCCATAGGGAAGGGCATTGTCCTGCGGGGGGGGGGGACTCGAATCAATACGTTGCTAGATGGGTCCGAAGGGGAGAACGCACTCCGATCCACGCAAAAGCCATCTTATCAGCGAGTTCCTGACAGGGGCTGGAGCGTTCATTCATTGTGCGTGGATCATGAAGCCCAACAGCTCTACCTTCGCCTTCGCGACTAGAATCGGATATTTCTTCCCACTAAGTTCGTATGAAGCGAGCAGGCCGCCGAGGTAACGGATGGTGGTTTCGAAGAGGGATACCGCGTCCGATGTCTGAGACGTGCTAAAATCGATGTTGCTCAAGTAATCGACCGCCTCGTCGAAGAGATCCTGTGAGAAAAGTGATTACCGACTGTACCATGGAATGAAGCGTTGACCATGAGTTACCTCCAATCCCATAATGAACTACATCCAGGTCAAATAAGTGAAACCGTCATCGTAGATACTTGCGGGCGCACCATGGTAGGCTTTCAAAAAAAATGGTTTCAGATACATATAACGCGTCAAGGAGCACCAAAAACGCACCATCGCGTCCACAATGGAAGCTCCCCAGCCATCTACCAATTAGTTCAATACTTAGCTTTGACCATTTGGATGTGCATCAACCCACTCCGGCCATCCGAAAAGCCCAGGCTCACAGGTGACAAGTCGTCGTGCCCGAAAGCAAACTGCCTGTGGCGGAAGAAATCAATCCTCGCGTTCAGACGACTCGCGCAGCAACCACTCACTTGTAGGCGTCGTAACTTGTGGTGAAGAGCTTTTTTGCATCGTCGCGGCGGGACGTGTACTCAGGAGGGACGACCAAACCTGGCCGCTGAACTGTGACTCCAGCCCATGACGACGGAGAAAGCGCGAGTAACAGAACAATCCAAGAGAGTTCAATGGCCATTGCTGGCGCTATGAAACCAGGTACGTCCTCGTCGAGGGGCCGCCGACCGTCCCATCATGATCTTGGGTTTAACATTTGACGGCGCCGTTGTTTCGGGTACTATATGAATTCAGTGATTGAGCTTTTGGGGTGTTTTAACCAGAAACCCTGCAGACCAGGCGGACCAAGAAAACGAGTGCAGAAGGAGCTTGACGCTTAGAACCCACAGCGAAGGAATAGTTGGATTTGAAGGTCTGGAGCAACAGTTGCCAATCAACAAAAAGGCTTCACTGGAAGAAGCAGATGCGTCCGCCGGGAGTCGAACCCGGTGCTAGGCCAAGAGCTGTCTTGTGGGAAGACCCAATGTTACCGATACACCACGAACGCCTAAGCTTTCGACAGGACGGGTGGACCGATTCCTGGGGACGCAACACCGCACTCTGAACCATTAAACGCCACCGACGGAATTAAGACGATTCGCCCAGATGTCAGGCAAGAATTGGGACATCTGTCATCTCGCGACGTATAAATATGATTGACCGCCGACTCGAAGGAAGAAAAGGAAAAGCACGTACATGCAAACGATTGGCGAAACTCTCAACACAAACCCTCACAGTTGGGATGCCGCCGCCGCGGCTGAGCCCATATAGGTCCTTGGTCAGTAGAACCTCGGGGTAAGGGAACTTGAAAGGGCCGCAGAATGGCAGATATGGGAGACAAGTACTGTGAACATTAGACGGCAAGTCAGCAGTGGGCGCTCTGCCCAAATTAGAGTTTCGTTCCAAATCGGGCAAACCCTTCCTTCCCTCCGTCTTGTCTTGTCTTCGATGGCGCGCAGCATAAAAGCGCGGACCTCTTTCCTGATACTTGATCTCTCTCATATGCCCCCGCGATGTCCACCCCGAACCCGAACCCAAAGCCAGAAGAAGAAGACGCCGCTCCCCGCAGTCTGACCCTGCGTGCTCAACTCCTGCATCTCGTCCCGCGACACGCGCTTTTCCAAGTCACGATCCAGATCCACCAGCTCGCGAGCGTGCCGCTCGTCCGCGGCGAGTTCAGCGTCAAGTGGAAGTGGAAGAATACGCGGAGGGTGAAGGGGAAGGGAAAGGAACGGGCCCCCGAGGTGCAGGACGGCGACGGCGACGGCGACGAGGACAGTTTCGGCAGCGCCGAGGACGCTCAAGCATACCCTGCGGGCGCAGACGACCTTCCAGACGCCTCGACCACGCGCGGGCAGACTCCCTTCCTGCCGCTCCACGAGCACTCCGTGGTTTGGGACCACCCGCTCTCCGCCGTGGTGCAAATGTCCATCGACCGCGACACGCAACGCCTCCTCCCGCACCCCTTCACGCTCAAAGTCGTCCAGCGCGTCGTATCCGGCGATCCCGACGCCCCGGCGAACCCCCGCCTCGGGACCGTCGAGCTCGACCTCGCGGAATACACCGACAGCGTCCCTGCGGACAATATTAATGTCCCGCGCAAGGGCACCGTCACGCGGCGCTACCTCTTGAACGACAGCAAGACCAACGCCACCCTCCGCCTCTCCATCCGCGTCGAGCCCATCCTCTCCCCGTCGTCTTCTCCGACGCCGTTCGTCGCCCCGCCGCTGCCGCACAGCGAGATCCTCGCCGGCGTGGGGGCCGCCACTTTCCTCTCCACGCGCGCAGATATGTACCGCACACGTCCCCACGCGCTCGACCTCTACCCCCCGGTCGCCGTCGACGACACGGCGCGCCAGTTCGACGTGAGCGCCCTCCCCCGCGCCTGCGGCCCCATCCCCACCGCTTCCCTCATCGACGCGATCTTCAACCCCGCGCCCGTCCACGACGCGCGCCTCCTCAGCCCGTTCACGCGCCTTGTGCTGCGCGCCCCCGATGCACCGCCCTCGTCGTGCTCCAGCAGCGACACAGGGGGCACGCCACCAGGCTCGAGCGCGCCGAGCTTCCTCGCCCTCGACTCGAGTACCCCAAGCTTCCTGACCGTCGACCCAACCGTCCTTCCCGACGCACCGACGCGCTGGTGGCAGCGCGGGCGCTCCCGAAGCAGGAGTAGGAGCAGGAGCAGAAGTCGAGTGAGGACGGCGGTTGCGGCGGTGGCATAGGACGTTTTCTGGCAAATAATCTAAGAGACCCAAGCGATACCGTGGGGAGCTACCGACAAAAAAGCGAGAGCGCTCCAGCACCGACCAAAAGATGGCGCCGACGATCAGAGATGAATCGGTCGTATGTACGACGTTGGGGAGGTCGCGCGACACCGGGAGTGACCGCGACGGCGTGCCTGCACAGGGAGAGGGTCGTTAAAATAGGACGTATAATATGAGAGAATAGACGAACCGCGCGCCCGTAGTTATCTGGAGGCCCTTGAGTTAGAAACCCGTCGATTGGTGAGGCCTCACTCGCAGAAGCAGAGTCGGCAGACGTCCGCGAGAGGGAGTAGCATTCTCTGAAGCATGGCATTGGCATTGAGCAAGCGCGTCAAAGGCGCGTAACAGTGCCGATATTCGAGTCGTAAGCCCGTGTACGGTGAGGCTAGCGCCGTGACACCCAGCACTTTTTACTTGCGCGATCTGGGAACCTCGGACGCTAATAGACAGACGCTTGAATCGTTCCTCAAGGTAGAGGACTCGCCAGCCGAGAAGTGGTTCCGGGACCTGCAGGGAGGCGCCAACGCGGTAACGACGAAAAAGCAGAGCGCACGAAGGAGGAGTGGGAGCAGAGCCAAGCGCGAATCCATCAAAACCACAAGAGATACTTATTGGCCTTCGATTCGGCACTGATAAACGCACACCACGGAAAATCTTTGAAGCAGAAAAAGCTACTGTACCGATTTCATGAGGGCATTTTCACTCCAATGGCAAACATTATTACTCAATTTACTGCTCGAAAGATACAAGCTAGCTCGAAACATTACGAAGGGCAAGACTCCTCCTCCTTGTCCGACTCGCAGTCGCTGGACTCGGTCTCAGGTTCCGCTTGGGCGGAAGAACCGCGTCGAAAATTCCACGGTGGCTTCCCGTTTGTCTTATTGTACCTGACAGGGTTAAACTCCCCGTCGACCCACTCAACGTGCAAAAGTCCCCCTATCCCAGCCCGAGTCTCCTTCAGCTTCGCATTCAGCTGACGCTCCATTCGCCTTCGAACCCCACGGCGAAAATGTATTTCGGACTCGCCTGGGACGCAAAGATGAAATTCAACTCTCTCGCAGCGCGGGAATTTCCGTGCCAGCACCATCTTCAAAGATTCGGACCCGGATGCTGGCCACCGTGGAAGCGCGCGGAGAATTGAATGAAAATGTATCTGAACATTTTCTAGGGGCAATATGAGTCGAAAGATCAGTCTGGTGAGGTTCGGAGCTGTTTGGAACGCGTCGAGCGCGTGGATAACGCCAACCGCATCACGCGAGTACGACCGCAAGCACAGAGCAAGCGTTTCGAGCACCACGAAGACGGGCAGGATGGTTTGGGTGTCTGTTGCTGAAGGTCATGGAGGGTGTGGATGAGATTGGAATTTATTCACCGGTCATATATGTCATATATGTATATGCTGGGATAAGCTGAGGTGGGTTTGAAAGCACCCAGTCGAAACCTGCAGAGACCGTCGCAGGGTATGTCCCTTCCAGGACCAGATTCACAAGACACGGTGCGACGAAGGCCAACAGGCTCTCTACGCCCTCGACAGGGCACGACGTGTCCTCGAGGGACAACGTCTTGATTCGAGGCTGTAGATGTTGTATTAAACGGAGGAGAGCGCCGTTCCCACCATATTGATCATAACCTATTAGCGCCAACTCCTCCATTGCTGCGAGATCGACTGGCGTCTGTCGCAGCATCTTCAGGATAAGGTCAAAGTCGTCTCCTTCGCACGGTCTTGCCCTCCTGAGAGAGAGGCTCGTCAGTGGCCCGCACGCGCCAAGGAGGTTTATCAGCCCAGCGAAAGTGAAACGCGTATTGGTGAGACACAGTGTTTTGACGTTAGGGAACAACGCCATGTGTCCCTGCATCATCGCGATCCGCACGTCGCTCGGGCTCAGGTCTTCCCATTCTACGGCGCAGACGCTGGTCGAGGACGGAATCAAAGGTCGGGCGGTATAGGCCCGCAAAGGAGTCCCAGTGAACCCTTGCTCACGTCGGAGCCACTCGTGACAGTCGGAGAATTTGACCTTCTTCACTACGGTCTTGAGCATCGATGTCCTGCGAACCATGTCGCTCCACAGGGCAAAATCTTCAACGCAGGAGAACTGGATGGTAGCAAAGAGGTACTTCAGGACCAAGAGACGTGTGGTATGAGACACGAGCGACATGACGCGCAAGGTCTTTGCGTCGTCGGCATTGTGTTGAGCGATTTCTTGAGCCATTTCAATCGGGATTTTGGACCCTAAATGGAATATTAGTGTTAGACGTTAGCTTATAATTTTGCATACAAGAAGTGTGCATCGTGAACGGCGTCACTGCAGTGGCAAGGTCGTGGTCAAGGTTCAAAGGACGCAAACTGGTGACAATGTGACGTGTGACTCTTGCTCTTTGTCTTCCAGGCTCTTCCCGTTTTTTTCAAGCATCTGCAAAGATTTGCTTGAAGACTATGGAGATTCTCGATAGAATATTGGCTCACTTGGATCGAACGCCCAATCTTGCCCTTCTCGATGGATTCGATTTTGGAGTCCGAATTCGAAACGCGCTGGAAAGAGATGCTCCGACGATCGACAGTCTTGCGATTTTTTTCGATGCAATGCTCGGTTGCCGAGTGATATGCGACCGACATACTGAAACAGTAACTGCTTGTATCTCCCGACGGCGCGCAAGGAGAGATTCTTCCATTTGGGGGACATCAACTTGCCATTTTGGGCTATCGATACTGTACACATTCTGCTGCGCTGCTGCACTGGCAGCTTCGTCAAATATCAACCCATAAAACTCGCAAGATGTTCGTCCTCGTTCCGTTGGCATATGCATCGACCAAAGGTCGCTCTGGTTAACAATTAAATAAATTCAATTCCAGGCAGTACGAGCTCACGAGAGATATTGTACGATCCTCAGCAGAGTCAGCAGCCCATCTCTTCGCGCGTATGATATTATCCGAAGCCGTGCCGAACACCACTTTTCGAAACTGGCGCAAACGAATGACAGATGAGCGAAAGAACCGGCGAGGGATGCCAGCGTACCTCGATCATGGCCACTTTGACGACAATATCTAATGAGCCATCAGGCAGTTCGTCGGAATGCTCGTCCCCGTGTCCTTCAAATGCAACGGCCTCGATGTAGAGAACACTGGGAAGAAGGAACGGTCACAGGCCAAAAGAAGATGCAGATAGAGCGCAGAGTTGACTCAAAAATGGACTCGGGAACTCGAAACTGGTAAACTCTGGAAGGAAGGCAGCCAGTCCGCCTACATGGACAAATAATTCAGGATGCCGAACGAAACAAACGGACCAAGTGAGATAGTACCTATAGCAGTTGCTGACGGTGCCCCCCGCTCGCTGCCTGTGTTATGATGTCGGGGAATTGGGGGTAATACGTTCCTAATGTAAAACTGGTCAGGGCGATCTGCGGAACAATGAGAAACCTGCACAGACCACGGAGGACAGTGCGAAGGTGCGGTGCGGAGTACAGTATGCCCGCGATTCTGGCCATGCCCCTCCACCGTGTGACAGTGTGCAGATCTGTAGATTCCTACAGATATCTTCCGACCCACGGGCCTCGCTATGTTCTCAATAATATGGGATGGTCGTTGCGGTTAAAATTGACCTTCCAAACATTACATAAGCCGAAGATCATCGGAAAGCTCCTTTGGGATGCTCCCGGCATATCCCGGACCCTGCTCCTGGCATCCACATCGCGTAAGTACTTACTCCTCAAGATCAGCTTCTGAGGCTGGGGCCTACTCGTCTGGGTCGTCAAATATGTTCACGGCTCAACCCTTTAGCAGCGACTCTGCGATCCATGCGACCCCCGGGCCTGACGGTACAAGGCAGTCGTCGGGCAAGCAGGCGGCGCGCCGCTGCTTACTGGAGGCCATACCAGATTTTGGCCTTTTATTTGCATCGAGATCTGACATGCAAATCCGATTTGTTCCTGGGCGCAATAAACACTGGCGATATATCACGAACACTGGCGATATATCACGCTAGGTCGAAGAGGTCACAAAAATCCCAGGCGCGCTGTGCACTATCTGCCCCCCTGTCGCTGCTGATCTCCGCCAAGCGTTGGTCGACAGCGCTCTTGGTCAGATGTCTGGCTTATTTCTTGTTCTTTCGAATCTCCTCTTCTTAGATCTCCGCTTTTTCTAAATCTCCGCTTGTCCTAAATCTCCGCTTGTTTTAAATTGCTCTCTCCTCATGAACCAAATATCGCAATATTCATGATCTATGGACGCGAGGATTGACAGCAGGCTTGGTCTTGGGTGCCGATTGTTATAGCCGACGGGGACCCTTCTTTACATTTGCGTTGCCACGTACGATAAACTTGGTCGTCCCGACTGGTCACGCACGCAGCAGGACGTGCGGCACGATCAACTCAATTGTTGAGATTCCACGGTCATGGATCTCCAACCCGTTCCTGTCGGGGGCGCATTCCCGTCACATTCATCATGCCAGACCCCGCTCACAAAGGCTCGTCGGCATGCGCCCGGAGTTGCTACTTCACCGGATTTCGACACGCCCACACCGTCAACTAGTTCCGAGACCCAATGTCTTCCATTCGACGCTTGGCTTTCCTCTACCTTCTGTTCCTCTCGCAAGTTCCCGGGACATTCCAAAGTGCGCGAGCTGGAGGCAAATACGCTTTTGCGCCGGCTTGACTTGCAGGAATAGATGCATATGCAATAGACAACAAAGGACAAGGTGACAGTCAACCTGCTTGAAGCGACATACCGGCTCCATCGTCCGGGCCTGAATTATTCTAAACCACGCTTGTTTCATCACATCGGGCAGGACGCGATAGCGCAATGCGGCACTAAAAATGGACTGGTTGAATATAAAACTGGAGCCACTGTTTCGAACAATATCAGCGTCTTCGCTACTAGCCTACTGTTCACTCCCCCCCCTTTGTTTCTCAACCCATCCAACTAGCTCACTATGTGCTTCGACGACAATGTCGCGCCGCTCTCTGTGCGATATCTCAATGCGCAGCTCTCCGCTATGTGGAAGAATGCCGTTGAGTGTGTCAGCCACGGTGGCGAGAAAACCACTGTCGACTTGCGCTCCGGCGACTACCAAAAGCACAAGTACACCCGCAGCCTTGCAGAGTTCCACTTCGCTGGGAATGTGCCCGCGAGGGGTTCTATCGCCGTCGAGAACTTGTTCTTCGATGGCACCTTCGGCGAACCGCGCCTCGAGTTCATCTGCAACCACGAAGCTGCCCTCTACCTCACACTGCAGAAGGGCCACTTCAACAAGGTCTACCCCACAAAAGTGGCCGTCAAAGGATACAAGTCCAGCACGTATGTATCCTTGTCGCCTTGGGTCAAAACTTTCATGTCTAACTTCCTGATCAACAGGAGGGACAATGTCATCTTCAACGGCCTTGAGGTCGCCTTCCGCCTCAAGTTCTCTCGCCGCAACTTGGGTGGAAAGGACACACGCATTGGCACCGGCTCGCACCTGATCCAGATGTTGATTTTGGACTTTTCCAGTGAGTAGTCGGACGAGGAACCAGCACCATTCTGTAGCGCTCGCCTTCGCTAAACCGTACTCCAGGTGCGCAGATGGTCACGTTCAAGTCGGACCTCCCGATCGGCACGTCGGACTCCCTCGAGTGGTACCTCAAGAAATATCTCACTTTCCTCCAGAACGCCGGCCATCACGTGCGCTTCGACCTCCCTGACTTCGACGACGACAAGTACAAGTCTATTATCAATTACTCCCTTGTGACTCGAGCCCTCGAGCGCGAGGAGCTGTTTGCGAGCGTCACCGTGCACGGCGTTAGCGAGTTGAAGATCAACGAGTTCCTTCGCGAGACGTGGCTTGATGTTGTCTGCACGACGCAGGGTTTCACCGGTGGACCGCGTGCGACGGACATGCTCTCGAGCTGCCTGACAGAAATTCAGAGCACTTGGGTTGGCAACCTTGACCACCATTTCCACATCAGGTTCGGCCCGCCCCGCGTCCGAGCGCTTTGCACCCATGAAGTTGTTCTGTATTTCACAACGTCCAACGTCTACTTCTACGAGAGCGAGGATTTCGGTCGGTATGTCGTTTTTCAATTAAAAAACGTCCCGAGTATATTATATTTACAACTTTCGCAGCGAGCCAATTCAATCTTACGCCGACTGGGAGTTTGCCTTCATTGTCGACGTCGTCGAAGAGAAATCCACTGGCGCACACAGTCTCAAGCTAGACCTCTCTAGTATGTATTCCGTTCCTCTCATTTCACTCATTGCTAAGCAGACTGTAGCCGCTCGCTTTTGCCGGCACCTTTCGACAACCTTCGCTACGGATGTCAGCATCCACTTCACGTATCTGATCAACTTCCTGAGCTACCAGTATCTGGAGCTCCTCGTCGTCTACAACATGCTCACTATCTACTATCCCGGCGGCTATCATAGCGGTGATTTCGAGCTGCCCGACTTCAGCGGCATCAGCGAGGACGAAAGCGAATGGACGGTGGAGAAGGTTACCAAATCCTCTGAGTCCGCTACCATTGTCTGGACGGAGACCATCAAGCAAATCACTCTCTACGGCTTCGACCATATGCTTGCCATTTCAGAGGTGTCGATCAACGCCCTGTTCGCTTCCCTTCGCAAGACCGCCTTGAAGTCCGGCGGATGCCTCGCCCAGTGGCGCTACAAAGAGACTTTCCAGGCCGATTTCTCGAATATCAGGATCAAACTCCTGTCCGGAACAAGGGCGCTCGTCACCTTTACGGTCGACGATGGCCACCTCACTCTCGAGGAGTAAGTATATTTTCCACGACGACCGATCGTGCCTGATGATGATTGCAGCAAGCGCCGCAAGTATAATTTCACTTCCTGGACCATCTCCTATGAGGTGGATATTAAGATGGTTGACGAGACCGAATTGCATTGCAACGAGAGCTGGTTAACGTACTTCACCAACTTGATCGCCGGAACGCGTGAGGGCTATGAGACTCACAGCACCACCAAGCACATTATCCTCGATTTCGCTAGTGCGTTCACTCAGCTACTCGTTGTCTGAATCCTGACCTTGTGTTTCTTGCAGACGCCAGATACGTCTACAAGCACTCGTCGATGCCCAGTATGTGGGACGATGGCGCTATCGTAGCCATCGACAAGCTTAAGAGCTTCATCTACTTCATGCGCAAGTACCTCGTCGAGCTCTCTGTCGGCGGTCACAACATCATCCACTCGACACCCATCTTCCCGATCACCCACCTATTCGGTTTGACCTCGGCATCTTTCCAGATCGTGTCGAAAGAGGTTGTCACTATTGCGAACTGTATGTTCGAGCGCGAAGCGCCGGTTCTCATGGTCCTCGGCATGATGGGCGGCCGCCCGCTCCCCACAGAAACGATAACTTGGGGCCACGGCTGGGTTATTCCCGGTAGCAAGACCCCGTCGCACGGCACCATGTGCCTCTCTCGTGCGGCGTTCCTCGAGGGCAGGTTGCTCACTACGCTCGAAGTGGTTAACAGGCGCACGACCGTGGTTCCCCGCTTCCCAGGCGATCATGAGGAAGAGTGGAAAGTGCATCTCACCACCTGGGATGACCACCACTATCGCAAAAACGAACGGTGCAACTGGAAGAGGGTTGCGAACGGCAATCCCGGCTGGCTCGAATACGCCTGGGAGCATCGCGACGAGTGGTCTTATGAACACGACGGCACGCACAACAAGGCTTTCGCCTACTCGGTGCTTTGTGAGCTCTGCTGCACTCATTTACGAGCGTTATTTCATTGAAAATGCCTAGGCCACACCAAGAACCAGCTCTGCATTCCGACCGCGTACCGCCCTCGTTCATTGGAAGTCATTCTCCGCGGCGAGTCGGTCCTGCGCGTCAAGCGCAAGGACGACGATGGGAAATCGAACTGGAAGTGAGATCATTTGCGCCTTTATTCAATGCTCCATTCTCACCTTTCTGTCTCAGCAAACGATCATCTGCTAAATGGAGTGTGAAGATGCATATCAATACCGAGCCTACCGGTCTTCGCGTGACCATTGTCGACGAGGTCCACCCTGTGTTCGACAAGACCGAGGCTGAGGGCCAGTGGGATATTGATACCCAGAAGCTGCTCGAGGAACACCTCCCCCGCGTTGTCGATATCAAGGAGGTGATTCATGACCTCAAGCATGTGTTCGAAGGCGACTGGGAGTACTCGTGCGCTGGTTCCAAGACCTACATTTTGGTCAGCCCGGTGTTCACGCCGAATGGCGACCTCATCGCGCAACTCGGTGGCTTCGCTGAGAGCTCGACAACTACCGTTACATCCTCCGTTACATCCTCGGTCACTTCCCCATTGAAGCTGAACCGTGAGCAGATTCCCTCCCTTGGTCATTTATTCGTTACTCACAGAGCCCCTCGTATTTAGCAGCCAGAATTGGGATCCAACTCGTTCCTGATGCGCCCATCGAAAGTTCCTCCCTCAATGGCCACATCGTCGACGTTGGTCCCAAGGTGGACCAGCCCGTTCCTGATGCCCCCGTCGAAATTGTCTCGTCCAATGGCCACATTGTTAACGGTGGTCTCAAGATCGCCCCCCAAACTAAGACTGACACCCCCGTGCTTGAAGCTGTCGGCGACGCTCTTTTTGCGCAGGAGTCTGCGGGGACGGTCAACACTTCGGAGGCGATCAACGCCGCTGCGCAGGCGATCGTCGATAAGCTGGGATCCACCAATGTCTACGTGCCTACGCCGACTATGGAGGTGCCAAAGGTCGACTCGCCGATTCTTAAATTGCCCATCGGGGCGCCCGCCACAGGACCAGCCGTGGCGGGTTTTTAAGAGTATCGGCTACGCCGATAAACCGACCGGGCGTGCGCGTGCAGAAGAGCCTGAACTTGTATACGGTCCTTAGCATTCAATTCCCGCTACTCACTGCTCTCACTTCTTGTTTGTGCTCGTTTTGATTCAATACATATGCCCCAGCGACTTGAATATAATTGACTGTCTTTTCATTGACATTCGAATGTGCGAAGACTTGGAAATGCCTTCGGTTTCAATGAACTCCGACCCTCTGCAATGCAAGTCGGATCTCGCTCTATGTAACTCGCATTCGAAGTTCAGGACTTATAACTGTACTATCGGCCACTTGTTCTGGTGACGGTGACACCCAATATTTGTGCGAAAATTACTTTGAAAATTTATCGGTCATCTCGGGCATCGAAAATTACAACATTTGTGAACAATTGTCCGAAATAGTACTTACGACTCGCATTGTGAATCCGTACATACAAAAATAGTTGTAAGTGATTTCTGGGCTGATGTGCTTGAATATCGCTTGTTTATCATTACGCGGAGCCTTCCATCCTGGCTGCCGTCTCTCCTCAAATTCCAATTGGCAATCAAACATGCGATTTGCGTGCCATGTTGATAGATTCCCACTTCACCCTCTGCTTACCACCATCATCTAAAAAGATCGCAAAATCGTGCTGTCCCTGGCTTCCCCCTCCGCACACTAACCGGTGTGAACGGCTGCGCGCGGACTGCCTTGAGACTCTCGAGCGTCAAAAAGTTGCTTGGGATGGCCCGGGAAGAAATATTCCAAATGTCGAAATAGACGCACGCCGTTAGTACGTCCAGACACCCTGTCCAAGCCACCAGAGCTGCAGCGGTAATGGAGCTACACGAGCTCTTCCGATACGTATATAATGATATATACACAGAAACGGCTGGCGCAGAAAAAAGTGAAAAAACTACATCCACTTGAATCGTCGCGCATCCAACTCATTTTGGGTCCCTGAGCTTCGTCCCGCCACCCACGACCTCCTATGGGCATGCCCCTTCCATTGAAGAGCACCTTTGGCCCGTCTTTCTTTGTACTCGCTGTTCTTGACCTCGTCCTGCTGCCACCCGACCTCCCTTCTTGAGGTGCTGACTCATCATTGCACTGCCGCCATCAAATTTCGGACCTAGTCGGAATTAAGTCTACCTTGCGAATTCGCCACATCCGACACCCTCTGCGTCCTATACCGACTGACGGTGCACTACGTGATTACGAGGATAGACTGCCGGGATCAGATTAGAACGGGTGGACCCTCATTTTATGGTCGCATTCGGCCCTCTCACTACATTCATCTTCGACGTATTCCTATTCAGAGCTCTGGTATGCTTAAATCACAATTACTGCCAAATGTTAATGTTGTCCACGCTTCTCGTGCAACCGGCTGGTATAAACCTGACCGTAAACAAGTGTTGTCGACACATGTACAGATCAAAACATCAATAATGCAGTCTTTGACCGAATTTATATGCCGGGCCTAATGTTCTTTACTTTAATTTTCTGGGCTTCATGAGAGAGTTTTTAACCACTCTCCAAAACTTTGCCTAGCAAAAACAGAAGAATAAATTGGGACCACGATTGAAGAGACACACATTTTCAACTTCACCTTACTCCAAATGCGCGGGCACAGATGGCTTGCTGTTTCGGACAGTGACGGTGATCAAAGCTATGACTCGCAGATTGTCGTACGAGAGGAACAGTTGTATGGAATGCACGACCAACAACAGACAATTTCTAAGTACCTGATATCTGCAGCAAGCTGTTCGTCACACTAACTCCGTAATCAATCCATCACCCCGGAAGCTGGGATAATTCCTCTTCGAGTTTGAAGCCTCCTTCTCGTCTTGTTCATTTATTTCCTTAGCCCTAAATCCGCTTGTGCCACATCAGACAGTTCACTGGAACTCGGCGCAACAAGTGAAAATTATTTGGCTAATGATTTATCCTGCATCAAGACCCCCATTAAGTACACTACCTCCCGCTTGTTCCTATGGATGCTACCTATATTCAGGATATCCAGAACTAGTAAAAATTGGCAGGTATGCTACAAAGGGATGACGAGAGGAGTCAGTCAACTCGAATGATAAGCTCTCTTTACATCAGGACGACTTGAGTCTTTTGAGGACAAGCCGCGAGCACAGTGAACTCGAAGTCGAAGTTCTACTTTTCGTGCGCTATGCGCATTATTAGCCCATGCCAAAAATCAAATAGACTTTTGTAGGCTCTGCAAGTTGGACATGTGAAACCCTGACTATGTGTTACAGCTTTCACTTTCCATTACTCTCACCTGCAAAAGCTCATGGCTTGAATGTGTATGCTGTCCGACAAAGATCTAGGTTGTTCCTGTCTTGAGCTTGTTTCGAGGTCCTCATTTTCCACTAACTACTTCTCTATTTTCCCTTTAGTTCTACCGCGGCGGGTCGAGAGATCGATAGCGTCCGTGAGCTCGGCTACGGGGTTATGGAGGAGTCCAGGGACAATAGTGTATAAAGTGCCTGTACACTTCGATACTTCCTGGGCCCCGGCGTTCCTAAGCGGGACCGTGCCGTGTAATCTTCCTTCCTTCCTTCCTTCCTACCTAGCACTTAATCTGAATTTTGAAAGTTGAACTCTTGGTTGAACTGTTACGTAAGGTAAATCAGATCCCATCAAATGATCAAACTGGTGATGTCACCTGAGCACAGTGACTTTGCACAAGTCCGTGATTGGTAAGTACTTAACGGCGAGCTTGCCAGCAACGTCCACCCAGCGGCTGATTTGAGAGGCAAGTTGGCCGCCTGATTTAAGTACTCTCGGTGTTGCTCAAGCGCCGTCAATTCCGACTCGGAGTCGCCCGATTAGCAGCGGCGATTGCTGCTCATTTCAGGCACGGTGAAAGACGAGGGTATGAAATTAATTTTGCACACTCGCCTGTTCTTACCGATGCCCAGATCTCTAGGAACGGCCCTCGCGTGACGACGCTCTGATTTGACTCTGATTCTACTATTTGGCGCCATTGGCATTACAACAGAACTCCACGCGCGAAGACGGTCCTCCGAATCCATGTAAGTATTAGAAACTCCGAACGAATTCGCTCTCAGTGGCTTCTGTGACTCAGTGAGTTGACGTAGATCGCAGCTTCCCATTACGGCAGACAGGGGTTACTGCGCCCCAGTCGTGGCTTCTTAAGTACTGCGCTTAGCACTACGAGCATTAAACGACATGCATCTCCGTCTTCAAACCCTCATTCTGCAGAGTGTTGCGCTCATTTGCGCAGCCACCGTACCCAATGTCGAACAGCAGCCATTGTTCTTTGACGGCTCTCCCAATCGCGCGAAGATATTGAATGCCAGAGTGGACGCTGCCATCCACTCCATTTTGAAGGACTTCAATATTCCTGGAGGTGTTTCAGTCGCTGTCGTCCACAAAAGTCAAGATTCCAGTGGGTGGAGAGTCGAAACTAAAGGCTACGGTCTCGCGAAGGTCGACGGCACGCGGGTAACAGAAGACACACTCTTTGGGATTGGCTCCAATTCCAAGGCAGGCATTCGATATTTGGGCTTTTTGCTTGTAGCATGTTCGTTGACCTCCCAACAAAGCTGTTCGATATCCTGGCTACTGGACTCCTGATCTCCAACGAAACGCTTTCGCCACGAATTTCCTGGAACACTAAAGTCGCCTCTGTTATTCCAGAATGGGAGCTGATGGACCCGGTAGCATCATCCGAGACCACCATACTGGACGCCATGAGCCATCGCACCGGTCTGCCTCGCCATGACTTTATACTTCCAGCAGACACGGTGGCCGACGAAGTCAGTGTCCCAGCTCTTAAAGTATTCGTGATCTGGACTTGCTTCTTATCTTCTTCAGATTCGACGTCTGCGCCATCTAAAGCCCTCAACCGGGTTTCGCGAGCAGTGGCAGTATAATAACCACATTTACACAGTCCTTTCGTACTTGCCGCCTGTGCTCACCGGAGTCTCATTCGAAACATACGTGCACGACTACATTCTCGAACCACTGGGCATGAACTCCACAACTTACTTTTCTAAAACTGCGGCCAATAGCGGGCATCTTGCAGATGGTATGGGAAGAGACGGTGTCAACCACACGGAAGATATCTTCGGTTTAGGTCAAGTTCGCGCGTATCCATTTTGGGCCCCGAACGAAGGAAAGACTGGACATGGTATTTATGACTCGGTCAAACTCAATTTCACTAACCCACCCCAATCAAGTACTCTCCGGTGCCGGTGGTTTAATATCGAATGCCAAAGATATGGTTCGTGCATCGTTCGACTGGGTTTCTTGCTGAATCACACTAGGCAATTTGGCTTCAAACTCTTTTGGCGGAAGGCCGAAACCCTGTTGACAATAAGCCAGTTATTCCAGACGACGTTATTCGTCGAGTTTCTTCCGGAGTGACTGTTGCTGTTCCTGCCGCGTACAATCCTACTGTGGATAAAATATACTATGCCTAATCACCGTTTGGCTTAGGCAATTCCCTGAACTCTCGCCCGTCGTGTATGGAGGCGGCCAGGTGCGCGGCACCTATCGTGGTTTTGGTACGTACCTGATTGACTACAACATTACATTGATTGGCTCAAAATGATGTCGTCCAGAATTTATTGAGGCAAGTGCTCACGCGTGCCGGATAAGTCTCGAAACTTACGAATGCGGAACTTGAATAGCATGGAGGATCCGTTCTAGGTGATGTTTGTTTATTTCGCTCGCTGGCAGACAAGCTGAGCGGATCAGGGTTCAAATCCCAAATTACTCGCATTCCTAATCGAAACTTTGGAGTTTGCGGTACGTGTTCTGTGGTTGTGGCTGCGGGTTATGGTACCAGAGGGCTGAACACTTGGCAGTCCTCTCAAATGACGAGCCCTTCGGTTTTCAAATAGTCGAAGCCGTCAAGTTTCGGATCATAGACGAATTCCTGAACCTCAAAGTAATTGACTGGAGTGGGAGGTACGATACGCAATGGATGTTCAAGATTTCGACCAACGTCTGTGTAATCACAGGTTCAAATCTCTGGTTACCATAGGCTTTGAAGAGCGTCCCATACCCACGCCACGGCCGACGAATCCAACCTTGCCTTCAGTTCCATTCAGCGCTCTAGCCGGCACGTACAGAGACCCGGGTTATGGAACGTTGGACTTGTGTCTCGTTTCACCCAAAAACCTGCTGGTATCCGAGTCAACCTCAAGGTCGTGTCGCCGACTTATCGAGGAGATACCTGCTGCACTTCCAGGCATCGTTGATCCTCGCATACCTACAATATTAGCAAGATGGCAAGCATTCGGAGTGACACATGTGTCTTTTGCCCATTTCGAACACAATTTGTTCAACGTGACGGGGGTGTTCAGTATCGTGCGTTCCAGAATATCCGGATGTGCTTTCACTCACAGGTCTTTTCAGCCTACTGGAAACGCCTCAGATAAACCTTACTGGGTGCAATCCGACTCACATCCAAATTTCATGGCCGAATTCAGTTTCGATGGAAAAGCCGGGGTTGGAATTCGAGGTTTTTGGGGTGCGGGAAGTGGTGTTGAAAGTCCCAGCGGGGAGTCTATTCAGGAGCGGGCTGAGGTTTGGTTCGAGAAAATCGCAGCGGACACAGTTGAAGACGACGATATTTCAACAGCTTGACTCGTGGTTTGCCGGGTTGGTTTATGTTTTCCTACATCCAGAGCTTCGACGTCCGGGTTGATCACCCGCCATTCTGAGGTTGCTTATACCACTTCTTTGATTCAAACCCTCGTAAGTTTTTTTATTCAGCAACTCCTCTCATTGGGCTGTTGCGGGCCGTGCGACAATATCTCCTGATTCTTGCTCCACCCGCGACGCATGGCTTAGTAGTGTCCACAATCCATTTTTGTAAAAAGATCCGGCAAGGTGATTCATTTCCCTCGCAGCGTTCTTCATTCAAGTCTTCCTACACGCATTCCTAATTTAATCCTGGTCTAGGCGCACAACATCATATCAGATTTCTCGATCAGAACGCCGTCAGGAAGCGGTGAGAATCCATAGCAGTTTATGAGTCGAGAATATTAATATCGATCCTCACAGCTTAGCGGTACGAATTTAATTCCGAATTAACCTACCTTGTGGTCAGCTGTTCTGCAGCTTTTGTTGAATCGACAAACCCCGTGAGCTGTTCTACAGCATTAATAATAACGCCGAAAATAAACTGGCATGCATAGCTTGCCCGTGCGTATCTCCTTTCACCACGACCACCACGACCTCTCCGCGCGCAGCCAAGTCCATTCTTCTCCGCTTGTTGGATACCAGCAGCCCCAGTTCATTATGCCCAGGAAAACCGGGTAGTTACCGGCCTGTTCCTCTTTGGATTCCAACGCAGACCAATAATAATCCAGTGGCCGCGCAATATTTCGAGAATTGTCAACACCTCACGATCAGCGGGGGGGCCTTCAACGTTCAGGCGGATTCCAGTAGCTCCGATGATAGCGGTAAGATGTCCCCCAGACCCCAAAATAGCTTAAACTGACTTGCTCGCGTGCCAAGAATTCCGGCGCATAAGACAGGGGATCTACGTCTCTTGAAAGAAGTCTTCAGACAAAATATTGTCGAACATCGTGATATAATCCACAAAAGGACAGGAGCTGTGAAGCGCCGCGTTCGAAAGGTTGTCGGGTTCCGAGAAGTTCACCATGCCCGGGTCGACGGAAGCCCGAATGCATACACCGCAGTTGTGTACCGAGGGTCTAATTTCGAAAAGGTATAATGTCTGTTTCACCCTTTAGTTCTCGTTCTTATATGGCTCGCAGCATTGGGAGCATGCGGAACAGCGCGAGAATCTTCGGTGCACAACATTTTATTTTCCTTTGTGGACGCGATGTGGGCTGAACGACTTTGATGTAGACACCCAACCTTGATTCAGTTATTTGGTGTGACCTCAGGCAAGCACCTCAAAGCCTTGATATATCATAATGGTAAGTGTGCTCCTGCTCACTGAGGACATCTCGACCATCTCTTCCTGCAGGGATGATTCCAGTGGTTGAATTTCGCAACATCCATCAGCAATCTCTGCTATTATCGACATTTTGGGAGTCCACAATGGTGTGTTCGCATGTCCTTGGAGTCGATCTGCACCTCACCTTTTTTTCACAAAAGGGCCAACACCTTAGGGTGAGTTTAGCAGAAAAACAATTATAATCACGAACCAATGATTAGGCTGCATTGGATCACTGGTCGAACACGACTAGGGAAATGCTAGTTGACAGAGGTGTCTCTGGCTTCAACCAAATAAAGACTGGTACAGTGCTGTGGATGAACATCTCCACTGGGCAATTGTGCATCGAGGTCAATGACAACCAGGAGCAGGATCTTACGAGGCTTCCTTGGATACCGCCCGGCAACCACACCACAACTCGAGTTCATTCCTTTGGGAACAAACCAGAGACAGATCTTCTCGCCCACATGTCTCTGGATGATATCCACCGTATATTTTCCAGCTCTGCCAAGAGCGTATGGACCCAGATTCTTGGTCCTGGCATCATCTGTCTAGGATCTCTGTCTTGGCCTATCGCTGGATACAATCATCCATTCAATTTATACACCAAGATGTCTCTGTTCGATCTGGGACCACCGGATGTAGTCACCCAAGGTTGGATGGCTTCAGACTCCCCGGGGGTTCCCTCAACATTGAGCAAGACACTTATCACCTTACCAAACGGGTGGACTCGGCAAGTACATTGTAAATACCACTTGAACTCATGTCTGACTGACAACAAACACAGAGTTTGCCTCAAAGATCTACCAATCAACGAGATATGTCTTTTTGGCAAAACCCTATGGACAACTGCCGAAGCAGAGCTGAGCATCAAAAAATCCTGGCTCGCTCAAGCGAATCATACGATGGCTGAAACAAACTTGCATCCCGGTAGATCAAATTTGTCCTAAATCGTTTTTACTGATCGAGTGCGGTATATTGCTGCTAGAGACTCTTGCCTTCCTCGCAGATATCACTGTCAAGATTGTGCTCCACATCTCAACTTCATTTGACCTTGACCCATTCACACTGCGCGGAACGTTCATGGCAGACGCCCCGGCCAGGGATGTCTACCTCTTCTTATTACCTGTCAGTCTAGACACTTCAGACGGTCACTTGGCTGCCCATCTACCTGCGGAGAACGAAACTTACTACTGGTCATTTGACTGTGACGGAAGCGAAAAGCTATCTCCTGATTCGATTGAGGAACTGGGTCTTCCAAATGTGACCTTTAAAGCTTATGCCTATGGTCGCCGGTGGGATCGGAAAGTCTATGATACAATCGCGAATTTTCATCGCATCAAGGGATTTGACCCATACAGCCAAGACGTCGCAATTGAACTTGGGTATCCTCTCCTGGATATTGATGCAGTGAAGAAAGCTCTCAATACGGGCGGGGTGAGTAATCTTCATATGTTGAAATTGTATGGGCCCTCACCACCTTTCAGGCTGAAGTAGTAGAGGAGGATGAACTCAAAGATGAGCAGTCGGAGGATGAATACTATTCAGATGCCCGGGAGGAATTGTCTGAGGATGAAGTCTGAGTGTGGTTGAAGTTGGACTCTGCCTACCATAATATTGCTTCGAATCAAATATGTACAAAACTCGAGTCGAATATTCAAATTAAATCAATGCATCCATTTTTCTCGTCAATATGTGCGGGGTGACCGACATCGCCAGCGAGAAAGAACGGTGTCAAACACGTTAAGTTCTGGGATGTTTACCTCAGAAAGAGTCGCATTGTGTAAAACACCAAACTGAACCTGCTGAACCCAAACGCGGGGACCCGATTTCAGGTTCAAGGTTCAGCCTGAACCGAATTTCACGAGCGGATTTTTCACTCCTACCTCGAATTGCAACATCAATTCAATTTACCGCTCGAGAGATACCAGCACGAAAACATTACGAAGGGAAAGACAGAAGGTAAGTGACTCTCATTATCATATTTACTACTAGCCTTTAGATGTCGAGTGCACTACCAATGGTCCACGGTGGTACGCGCGCTCGTCCGCCTCTGTTCACCTCCCGCCTCACAACATTCCCGTCGGAGTCGTATTCTTCTGAGTCGTCGAGACTCGGCTCCTACTCGCCCGACTCGCAGTCGCTGGACTCAGCCTCAGGGTATGTGCGGTCGGAATAATCGCGTCGAAAATTCCACGGTGGCTTCCCGTTTGTCATGCCTCATCGACCAAAAATCGCTCTGGTCAACTGACAATCAAATAAAATAAGAGCCCGAGATCGGGAGAGATGGAGGAGAGAGAAGAAAAAAGAGGGGAGAAGTGAATAATACATAGAGAGAGAATGTAACAGCGCAGGTATCTCCCTAAGGAGTCGGATGTCGCGGACGAAGGCAAGTACATGCTTGTTGGCCTTCACGCCGAGGTTGAGGGTGAGGCGCACCGTGCCGATATTCATGATGAGCCTGAGGCGTTCGCGGCGGAATTGGGGGCGGAGGGATGAGGAAGTGACCCGTGGGGATGGTCTCGTAGGTGGCGCAGACGCGTCACGTACAATAGCCGGTGAGATCACATGATCGTGTTTCTTCTCTTTCCACCACACTGTCACCACCGGATATCGAGTTCACTCAAATCCTGCGGCAAAGCAAACGACGTCCGTACATTGTCCTCGTAAATGTAGCACAACCGCGAGCGCAGACACCCCGCGGGCCGTGTGCAGCCCCGCCTGGACCGGGAGAATGCAAGAAAGTTCCAAATATACTGGCTATCGCTGCTTCTCCGCCAAGTAGCATGCGGACCATTACTCGTTGATTACTCGTCATTCAAATAGTGAAGATAAACCCTCTTCCCCGGCGTACCCAACTCCCTTCTGGCTATGTTCTTCTCCATTCTCCTCGCCTCCCTATTGAGCCTCGCCACATCTCTCACTGTCAAGCACGAATTTTCGTCCCGGATTCAAGATGATGTCGTGTTGCGCTTCGTCAAGAATTCAGGGATCTGCGAAACGACGCCTGGTGTACACCAAATGTCGGGATACGTCGATATTGGGACGAATATGTCAATTGTGAGTTGTCGTTCGCACGTGGCCGTCGAATCTGACTCATCGCACGCCCCAGTGGTTCTGGTTTTTCGCCTCTCGGACCTCGCCTGAGACTGCGCCTTTTACTCTTTGGTGCGTTGTGTCTGTGCTGGTCCGGTGGCGCCAACACTAATGCTGAGAAAAGGATCAACGGCGGTCCTGGATGTGCCTCAGAAATCGTGTGTTGAATTGTTCTTCAAACATATTTGTTACTCACCGCGATCCCAGGGTTTGTTCCAAGGTAAATCGATGCCATTTTTCTTGCCAATGAATAAATACTATTGGGATTGCAACAAGAACACGGACCATGTCATGTGAATGCCGACGGAAACTCGACTACATTGAATCCATTCAGGTGATTTGCGTGCTCTACTACCACCCTATACTGTCTCTCAAACGCGATGCATGCATGTCTCAGCTGGAATTCTGTTAGCAACAGTGCGCTCGCGATTCCGTTTGCATGCGCGATTTGAAGATTAATCCCAGAGCAGTGATTTACATCGGCCAGCCGATTGGGACAGGGTTTTCGTTCGGAACTGACACGGTGAACAGCACGGAGGTCGGTTTTCCTTTTTCTCCTTCGAATTTGCCAAACGTGAATTGACGAGAAACTTTTGCAAGAGCGCGGCTGTCCAGTTTTGGAAAGTGTTCCAGATACTGTTCGAGAGCGGGGAGTTTTCACGATACCAGAGGCGAGAGTAAGGTCTTGCCAAAGAGTTCGTTTTCGATGCGTCTGACTTTTCTCTAGGTTCATATTTGCGACGGGTATGTAGCCATGCCAGGGTATTCATCACGGTCGCTAACAGCCAGATGGCAGAGTCGTACGGCGGCCACTACGGCCCTTCCTTCGTTACCTACTTCGATCAGCAAAACGCCGCAATCGCAAGAGGCACTGTAACCGGCGTCCCTATCGTCGTCAGTGCTCTCATGGTCAACAAGTAACCCCTTGCTATCTACCCTCCCTACTTATTCTGGTCGACTAACGTAGCACTGTACAGCGGGTGGTACGACCCCCTAATCCAAAACCTCGCCTATCTCACCTTCGCGACGAACGCGCCGGGATACGGCCAGCTCCAAAGCGACGCAGTGCTGCAGCAGATGAACACGTCGTTCTTCGAGGCGGGCGGGTGTATGGAGCAGGAACAGGCGTGCTACGACGCGGGGGACTCCGATACGTCCAATGCGATATGCAGCAAGGCTGATGATTTTTGTGTCCTCCCTTCTTCCTGCCACCTTTTCGCATAACTTACTTTACTTATGACGATGTTGCAGATCGACAACCTCTTCGCACCCGCAGTCGGGACCCGCGACTCCGACGACCTGCGCCAAAATTCATCCGCGCTCTTCCCGCCCGAGTTCTACGTCAAGTATCTCGCCCTGGCGGACGTCAAGACCAAGATCGGGGCGGAAAGCAACTATTCGGAGTGTGCGGGTGCGCCGAATCGGCTGTTTACGAAGACTGGGGATGTAAGTTCCTGCCAGTCATCGATGCACTTGACTAAGATTTATGTGTGGTAGGACGCGCGGACGTGGCTCCCCCAACTCGGCGCGCTCGCCAATTCAAAGCTTAAGATCTTGATCTGGGTAGGTTATGCCATCCGCATTCGCTTCCGAGCTCATCTCGTTTCAAGGCTGGGGACGCAGATATCAAGTACGCGTCCAATCACCACAAAAATTACAACTCACCATTTCATTTCACCGCAGCTGCAACTGGCTCGGCGGGCACGCATCCGTCCTCGCGATGGACTGGTATGGCAAGCAACGGCTCGCAGAGACGCCGTTTACGAATATGACGATCGACGGGTCCGTCTGCTGTAGTCTCTCTAGAGTCTAGACAGATGCTTGAACTCGTTCCTCGTATGTAGGTCCGCCGTGGCAGCGATACAGAACGTGGATAGGTTTTCGTTTGCGTGAGTTGCCTTTCTCTCTTTTTTTCTCTTCTTGATTCTCTCTGCTGCTCACTACTCACCCCTGGTAATCATCGAAAAGACGAGTCTACGCAGCAGGCCACGAAGTCCCCGCCTTCCAACCCCGCGCGGCGCTCGAGATCTTCAAGCAGGTGGTCGCGATGGAGGAGTTGCATTCGGTTTAGCTATTATTTGCGTCTTTGCTATTATTTTCGTCGGGTACTTAGCCGTTTGCGTCGGATGCCATTTGCGTCCTCCTACACCCAAACCAAGGAAACGAAATGCAAAGAAAGGAAAGCGACTGAATGCGAGCGGTACTGGTACTTGAATACAAATGAGTAATGGTGGTGGTAATCCTATACAGTGATACAATGTCCGTGTCGTGTCGTGTTTCCAGCGAGCCTCACCTCACCTCGTCTATCTATCCTCGTGCCCCCCACTTAACCGCCCCCCCACGCACGCCACCTACTTCCCCCCAACCAACACCCGCCCCCGCACCGGCAGCCCATGCAGCTCCACCTCGCCGCTCCCGAGCCCAAAAATATCGACGGCGACGCTCGCGGACCCGAGGATACCTGCTACGGCGGGGGTGGTGCCGAATATTACCTGTGTGCGTGGTAGGGTGTTAGCGCGTCGTGCCTCATAATCGAAGAGGGCCAAAAAAAACACGCAAGATGGGTTGGTGGAGAAAAGAAATAGGAATGGGTAGGAATAGAGGAGGCAACCCACCTTTGACACAAACCCGCGAAACTCCTTCTGCCGCCCCGGCAGCACCTCCAGCGGCGCGTCGACGATCTTGGCGGTCACGACGTACGCGGAGCCGTCCCCTCCCTCTTCTCCCTCCCCTTTATTATCATTATCACCACCGCCCCCGTCCCCTCCTTCGTCCCCCCCGCCCGGTGAGGACGGCTCAGACGGGTCCCCCCCTCCTTCGTCGGGGACCGGCCCACTCTGCGCCACTAACCAGTCCTCCGGCCGGATCCTCGCGAACGCGCGCGGGGGGAGCGGCGTGGGGAGGGGAGGCGCGGGGGGTGGGTCGCCTTTGCCTTCGCGTTTGCCGCCATCTTTGCCTTTGCCTTTGCCGCTGCCGGCGCCGATGGGGATGCGGATCGGCCAGCCAGCGCCACCGGGGATCGGCCAGGACGCGGACGCGGGGAGGAAGGCATCGCCCCCGCCGCCGCCCCCGCCCTCGTACAACTCGTCCTCCTCAGGCACCTCCCCATCAAAAACAAGCACATCCGGCAACACCCGCCCCACATGCAGCGCGACGCGCATCCCGCGCGGGAGGACGATCCGCGCGTAGATCGTGCCGCTTGCTGTGAACCCGCCCGCGCCTTTTCCTTCCCATCTCTCACTCCCGTCTTTCCCTCTTTCACTCTCACTCCCATTCATTACACTCGCACTCCCATTTTGTACACTCGCACTCCCATTTTGTACACTCGCACTCCCATTCATTACACTCGCGCCCCACCCCGCGCTAGGCTTGATAGCCATATCGTGAATCGTAACATCGCGGAGGACGCGCGGACGCGGGTGCGGCGCGGGGAAACTCAGCGGTACGAGGCCGAGAAAGGGGAGGTGGGGGGAGGAGACGAGGAGGGGGGAGGGGAGGCCGGAGAGGTAGTTTGTTAGGAGGGTGGAGAGCATGCTGGTCGGCGAGGACGAGGAGTTATTGGTCGGGGAGGAGGGAGAGGAGGAGTTGGAGTTGGGGGGAGAGGCGGGGAGCGGGAGGACGGAGCCGGTAATGGAGAGGGTGATGTTCGGGTGCGTTAGGCCGAACGGCGCGGTGGAGACCGCCGCGAACGGGAGCGGGTCCCCTTCCCCGGGAGGAGTGGGGAGGAAGATCGTGAACGGGAGCGCGGGCACGCTGAGCGCGAGCGCCGGCGGGAGGGGGTTGGGGAGCGTGGCAAGCGCAGAGAGATCGAGCGAGGTCGAGTCGGGGGAGGAGGAGACGGAGAAGGCGTGTAGGGTGATGAGGGAGGAGAGGGAGGGGAGGGGGGAGGTGGGGGGGAGGTTTGGGATTGGGGGGACTGTGTAGCGGGGTTAGTATAAGGGAAAAGGAAAGGAAAGGAAGGGAAGGGAAGGAGGGAAAGGAAGGCAAGGGAAGGAGGGACAAACTTTCAATGCGAAGCGCAGTCCGCACGTCGGACAGCACGCTGTGCACGACGCCCCGCCACCCCGCCTCCCCGAGTGCACCCCCGCGCACCTCGACGCTCCCCACGTCCGCCCGCACGGCGACGCTGCCCTCCGCCCACGCCTCGCGCACGAAGTGCACCAGCGCGCTCGCGTTCGCCGTGGGGCGTATCAACACCGTCGTCTCGATCCGCGTGAGCCAGCTCGCGTCGGGGGGCGGGCCGGCGCTGAGCGGCACCACGAGTGGCGCGGGCTCGATTGTGGCGAGGACGTCCCCCGCCGCGGAGGTGAGCGTGATGGCGCTCATGGTGACGGAGACACGGTCGAGGCGGCGCACGCCCCACCGCCCGATGCCCTTCCAGACGCCGCTGAGGAGCCCGTCGTCGCCGGGATTGACGCCGAGCACGGCGCCGGCGTCGAGCCCCACGCGCGCCTCGACGCTCACCCACAGCGCGCCGCTCGACGTGACGTTGCGCACGTCCACGCGGTCGGGGCCTTCGAACACCAGGCCGGAGGTGAGGATGTCGTCCGCGGAGACGTGCGATGCGCGCGAGGCGTAGGACCACGCGAGGAGGGCGAGGGCGAGGGTGGAGAGGAGCAGCGTGCCGAGGAATATGGCCGTGAGCTTGGAGAGCAGCCGTCTGCGGGCGAGGTTTGGTGGTGGGTCGGGGTCTAGGGTGCTGGAAGAGGCGAGGAGGGGCGTGCGCTCCGTCGGGTCTTCGGCGCGGCGTTTGCCTTTGTCGATGGGCGGAGGGACATCCTCAGCGGGCGTGCTGTTCATTTGGGGAAAGAAGCGGGAGCGAGTTGGGGCACGTCATCGGCGTGGGATTTAAACACGCCCAAATCAACGTGTTGCTCCACTTGCAAGCTCTGGACACGTCGGCATCGCACGCAACGCGCACAAGCAAAAGACGCTGGACACCCCGCATCAAAGCCCTCTGAATCGACGCGCTCCCAGCCGGCAATGCGGCCGCGCGGCGTCCCGCTCTCCTCCGAGTCGGCGTCCTCCCGGACAGCTGAACGTCCACCTTTAGTATTTACACCGTGACAACTTGTGTAAATACTTATGGGTGATGTACCAGCAAGTCCCAAGTCCCACCCAAGGCGCCGCGCCTTGCAATCGAGCGCCCAGAGGCCACGTCTTTCTGTGGTGGTGGTTCGCTTCCCTGTGCTCAACCCGGTATGATTCGCGACACAGTGTCAAACTCAGGCATGCAACGTTCTCGGCGCCATCCCCACGCCAACCAGTAATTCACAGAACCACGACGCGGCGTCTGCAGCACCTGGCCCGGGAAGTACGGGCTTCGATCGCCTCAACTGTGAACGCAAAAGCGAAGCGAGGGCAAGTCATCGGCGTTGGATTCAACCCAACTTCTTCCTGCACTCCTGTGTCACTGAGAAGCCTCGGACAACTCATTCGATAATCAGATCCTGGAGGTAGAAAAATTTGGAGCCCGCAGGCGCGCGCGCGGGAAACGGTGAGGAATCCTCGTCACCATGCCAAAATACCTGCTCAACAGCTCGAATATTGGCCTCCTCCACCCCCACCCCCGCCCCCACAATTGCCATCCAATGGATGTTACCACAATCGGCACAGAGTGGATACCATCGTTTCCGAGGTGTTCTTTCCTCCCCAACTTGAAGCTAATTAATTCATCTCCTGATTCGTCCAGTGTGTAGACCTGTGTTGCGTATAATTCGAAACATGCTTTCCTGAATCCTGATTAACAGAGTGCTCCTTCCGGCGGGCGGCTGGCGAGGAGATCAACCAGTTTAGGGGCGTGATGTTAGACTGCAAGTCGGAAACCAAAAAATTCAAGCTTCGCAGGCAGATGAGACCGGGTACTGAGTGTGAATATGGGCAAGGCTCGGGGAACCTGAAGAGGGACTAGCACGAAGGCATTCACACGTGCTGCCAAAGGCCAGCCAGCCAGTTACTTCGAATCTGTGTACCATAAACGAGTCAACTTGGAACTTTATCTGCAACCATCATTCGCCATACAAATACACCGAGACAAAAAAGGCAAGTCAACAGCGTACTAATTATAATGCCTCACCACCACCCCATTAATCACCTCTTCCTCCACCTTGCCCTCGTCAGCGGGCTGTAGCTGCGTCTGCCCATACGCACTCGTCCTCCCTCTGCGCCACGCCTCCATCCTCGGCGCGTCCGCGTCCGCACACCTCCGCTCGATCCCCGCGCGCTGCAGCACCGGGCTCTCCGCAAATGGGACGAGCTTGACGTCGTCATCTGTCATGGCGAAGTAGAACACCCCGAGGCGGGTGTAGTTCTGCTGGTCCACGGGTGGCTGGACGACTCTGCACGGGTGGGATGAGATGAAATTATGGAACGGTAGGTAGGTATATAAGACAGTCCAGCACCTGTGAATCGTCCCTCTGTAATACCCACCAGAGAGAAACTCCAGCGCGTCGCCCGCGTTGATAACCTGCGACAGTTAATTGGATTGATTGAAGAGGAGAGTCGGAACCACAGACCAGGGCGTTCTCGATGTGCTTTATCCACTTCCATTTTCCGTCCGGTGCGAGGATCTGCAGCGCGGCTATGGGCTGGCTGTACAACACCGTGATCGTTCCAAAGTCTTCGTTCGTTGAGTTGAATCAGTTCGAACGCAGAGTTCGGGTCCTTTATTTACCAGTGTGGCCCTTGAGCCAGACATTTCTCGTCTTGAGTTCTTCGGCTTGTGAACGGGGATAGCTGAGAATAATGTTCACTTGAATATAATAATCGTAACATAGAAGAACAAAGACATACTATTTCATAAATCTGACTTCAAACGTAGTGAGAACTCGAAAGCAACTTCAGCAAATCACAAGAAACAACGATACCATACGTCTCCCCCACGGACGAAAATCCGTGCAGGTTAACCAACGCTTCCTCAGGGAGTTCTAGTCCCAGTGCTAGAAGTCTGAATTAACGACTCTTCATCAGCGTTCTCAAACCGCGGCGTAAGTAGCCGAATTGACAAACCTCAGTATCGGGTGAAGCACATTGAAATGGGTGTATCTCGCGAAAGCTTCGATTTCGCTCAGGAAAGGTCGCACTGCCTCTGGGTGCTGCCGCTTCGAGACATCGCGATTGACTACGGTATTGTACCTTGATTGAAGGGGGAAAAAACGTTGAATGATCACGAACTGTTGTAGTGCTCCAGCTGGTCGTGCACTCCGTTATCAATGTGCTGGTAGCGAATTAAACACCGTTTTGGGGGAGGGAAATCACTGGAATGCACTTGCCCAATATTGGCGAGGTTTGTAGCCCTGATAGGACCCGTTTTGTTTCATCTTGGCCGTGTACACCCGTTTCTCTTCGGAATCGACGCAACTGAACGGTACATCAGCGATATCGAACATGCGCTCTGTCTTTTGTCGTCAATTAGATAGACGGCTTGTGGAGAAGAATCACCACTGTACTTACCTGAGCCGCCGTATAGCCATGGTTGATAACGTAGAAGAACCCCTGGGTTCTCATGGCTTCGGAGGCCTCGAGGGATAATTCGGCGCGGCCCCGGGCATCTTGAGCTTTGGAGAGGTCGATGATCGCTAGGTCCGCGTAGTCCACTGAAATATGTGAGTCGTGGAATCAGCATATCATATTCACTTACACTTCTCTTGCGTGGTGGGAGGGGTGATGCGACGGGGAGCGGGGGGCACTGTGAGGCTAGGCATGATGATAATTCTGGGCGCTGAAAGGATACCGGTAATCTCGCAAGGCTCAGAGAGAGTGTATAGACCATGAGAAATCGAATGGCCGGATGACGCGATTTCCCGCAAGTCCGGCGCGATGAAGCGAAGCCAGACGCGTCATGTGGGCAGGGTTATAGTGAAGCACTGAAGCCTGAGCGTAAGGTTAACTTGGCACACCGGCACAGAGAGCTTGAAGAACTTGATTATCGATGTCGGACAGAACAGGACCAGCCTGAGATGACAGCGGAATTTCTTTGAATGTATTCCAACAAGGACCGCTGAAATTGCACTTTTCAATTTGTCGCTCAGATCGCCAATTGTCCGTCGAGTCAAGTTGGTCGAGGAGCCTGCCGACTCAATCCAGACTCGGACTCGGATGTGCCACACCAAAATCTGAAGCAGTTATGTATGGCCGGAGCGTCACGGCTGTAAGATTGGCTATGGGTCAGTCTCGTTTGAATGACTGGTCTATAGCTAGCGCTTCTCAGTGAGGCTGCTCGTCGTATAATTGAGCAAACGCAAAACGCGCATTCAGATTTGTGCATGTGGGTGCTTGTTTGGATACGACGTCCATGACAAGTAGTGCGCCATAGTGCAGCCGAAGTTCCGGCCCGGTGAGCCGGGACAGTAGAACCTGGGCGCCTATACTTTTTCTGGCGAGTGGGGAAGAAAAAATCCAGAACGTTTCAAGTCGAAAACTCTACACACAAGGATGCGTGTACGACGAGTAAACGAGCTTGTCGTCATCCTGGTTCGATTCCCAAAGTGACGCCCAGGTACTACGAGTTATATCCGCGCTGTCATTTCATTCCACATCGTACACAACACGGCGTAAACAAAAATCAAGGTAGGTCCTAGACTTAGTGGCGCCAAATGACAGGGTTCGAGTTGATAAAGGCCATTTGTTCTGTTATGGTGCACATTCATCAGGTTGAGTTTGGTTTGTCATGTACTGCGTGTTCAAGTTGCTTACCTCCACGGAAATCATCCGGGATCATGGTGAGGTTTGCGCCGTTGAGCTGGATTACGGCCTATATGTAGGGTCGAAGTATCCGAGTCAGTAAGAGCATGGGTAGATTCGAGGAGACAAAGGAAGGACGGAGGGATTAAACTTGGAAACTGACTTGGTTTTTAGGCGTGAACTGGGTCCATTCCGGACCTGATAGTCGATGAGGGTCAGTGAACGTTGTGACCAAGCAAGCAAGCTGCTAGAGTACGTACGAGGAAAGCCCAGCCCGTCGTTGGGCGTCAGACTCGTCGCGAAGGAAACCCAGTAATCCGTCATGAGGCGGCTTATGAGGACAGCAGACTCAGAGGTGTCGGCCGGGGCGCCGTAGACGTAGACGATCTCGGTTCCGTGTGATACTATTGAACGACGACAAAACCAAATCGGACAAGACAAATAAATGAGCAATTCAAGCGGACGCACCGCCGAGGAAGGGAGGGGAGACGGTGGGGAGTTGCGGTTGCGTGAATAGATACCCGAACGTCGGGACGCCGGCGTTTGCGGCGGTGTTCATCCATAGGCGGCGCTGCGAGTGGAAGGCGACGTCGCCGTCTAAAAATGACGCGTCAACAAGATGATCGTATGCAGCCGACGAAACGAACCAATAGCTGCAGCGCGTTTGAACTGGCTGCTCAGGCCGAAGGTGTTGTTTCCCGTATTGAAGGGCGAACCTGTAAGTAAAAGTGAATAATGAATGAATGAATACGAACATGTTAAACGCTCGAAATGGAGGCGAAATTGGAACCATATACGAACCGAGAGCGGGATCGTCCGGATACAGCTGCAGTAAAGTCAAAACAGAACTCTCCAGCGTGTTCGGCGAGACAGAAGGAGAAGACAGCGTGATGATCTGTGCGTTGATTTCCTCGGTTGAGTTTACGGTTGTAGGCGTGAACAGCGTGCCTATACATATGCGGTGCGGGTGTCAATGGGGACGGAACAGCCAATCCGATCGAATATAACGCACCCTCATCCTGATTCGTCCCCGAAATGAATGGCAATCTCGCAAAGTGTCCGGACTTTAGCAATAAAGAGGGTAGAGCCGGGATGAGCCCGCCTGGTCCGTCGATCACAGGCGACCACGGGAATGCTTTGGTGGTTTCAGCCGCAGCTGCAGAAAGGCCCGCGAATATTTCCGTCGAGTTGGCTTTGCGGAGACAGCTGAAGCTGGAGCCGGATGAGGCGGTGGATGCGCACGAGGGGACGCCGGTGACGAAGTTCTGCCAGTCGGCCTGGTTGCGCTCGGCGGTGAACAGCTCGGAGCTGGCTTGAGAGCCGGATTCAAATATCTGTTGTCGAATCAAAAGTGTTGTGTCGGTGGAAATGCGAGTATAATGATAGGAATCGATCATACGGCTGCTCGAGCCAAGCTCGCGATTGGAGAGTTTAAGAATAGGATGGAGGTCATTATTGAACCGGCGCTTTCGCCGAAAACCGTAACCTTTGTTTTTATTGTTGAAGTGAATAGCACGAGACGAGAAGCTTCAAAGCTACGAACCTTGCTCTTGTCCCCTCCAAAGGTTTCGATGTGGAGCTGGACCCATGCTAGCGCGGTGAGCTCATCTTTGAGAGCCAGATTCAGGGCGCCTCTGCTATCAGCCTCCTTCCCCTGCGGAAAGCCCAGCGGGCCTAACCGATAGTTAAAGTTTACATATATGACGGGCGTTCCCTTGCAAATAATTGATGTAAGAAGGAAGTTAACAATCCAGTATCGAACGAAGTGCGTACACGAGCAACGCTTTGAGCGACGATCCCACTCCCGTTATATATCATTGAAAGGCCGTCAGCGAAGCCACCGCCATATCTGAGTAAGAGGAATTGAATCAGCGGGCCGAGAGAAAGAGCGAAAATAATCACGTCCAAAACATCTTGACAGGTCCGTCAAAAAATCGTAGCACCTCGAAAAGCTTCAGAACGTACCACAGGGAGTTTCGCGTCTGCAGAAATTCCGGCGGGCCGAAGCACGTTTATCGTCAGGCAGTCCTCCGACATTGCCGTGAGCGGAAGATCCTGATATTTTGAAATAATTAGACGAGTGAATCGGGAGGAAGGAAGTCAACGCGCCGTTTGCAGACAGGCGGGTCCAAAGTTGGAGGCATCAAACGTCGAAGAATTGAGCGACGCTTTCAACACTGGAGGGCTGAAACGCAGGCTTCCGAGAGGTGGTTCCGCGTAGGGAATTGCTTCATTCGTGTATCAATTGGTTTCGTGGCACCCAAAGCGTTATGCACTGGCAAGACAAACCTGCGAATAATTCCTGCCCAAAAGTATCAATAGCGCGCCCGGTTAACGTCGTTCTTCCAAGCTGGATTGTGGGTGCCGCATTGGAGCAAACAAACCGCGCTGCTATGGGGAGAAGGCTAAGCACCAGCAACATGGGTGGGGCTGAAATACGCGCCCCACGGTGTGAATCTTTTAAGCGATTCGCACTGCAGCCGCTGTCAGCTTGCATAAATCTTCTGTTCCTAATCCCAGCCCGCAGTCATGCCACGATGCTCATCCCGAGGCGTTCGGGAATGTAGAACCCGTCCCGGAAGACTGTATTTTGGGTCACCCGACGGTGCGTGTCCGACGGTGGTGCCCGCCCGACGGTGCGTGCCCGACGGTGCGTGCCCGAGATGCCCTTCTCTTCAACTTCTCTTGAATGAATGCGGCCATACAAGTACGTGGAGCCTCCAATGATCCACAATATATCATGCTCCTCGCCCTCCATGAGATTTTGGGGATCAGACAAGGATCAGATGAATTGACGTTTAGCCAACGTTTAGCAAGGTCACCAGGTCTTGCGCAAGTGTACAGAGCCGCTGTTTCAAATTGCTTGGAACTGCGCAGTCACCAGAAGCCACCAGAGGGAAAGTGAATTTCTGCAACCGTGAGGTACCGCAGAGGGCTGTGGGTCAAGGTTGCCAGGAATGAGTGTCACCAAATCCAACGGCTGTTGATTGTTTGGCTCGGCCGTCCGCTTCAAATAGGGCCAATCTGCGGTGAGCCACTGCGTACTTTCTTCGACACCCGTTCGATGCCCAGTCCCGCAAGTTCGGAAGCCTCTTTTATTCTTGTCGGTGATTCTACCACTCCGACCCCTAGTATAAGGCCCGGCACTCAAAATTCCGGTGTAAATTTGGTTTTATTTTTGGCATTTGCACCGCGAGTTTACTGCACTCTTAGCCAGCAACCCATCCTTCTGCGGACCCCAAATACTCTCCCGGAAGTGTCTCATCCTATGCGCACGATTGGTCCCATCAGGGTACAGGCGGAGAGCTGCGCACTCACGGGCGGCATTTCGTAGACGCCTACGGACGCGTATGCAATCTTCGCGGCGTCAACCTCGGCGGGGCGTGCAAAACGTGAGTAGTAAAACGCCGCGTTAATGCGTCTCTGGACTCGGGACGAAAATTCGCTACCACTAGTTCTGCCTGACCTGACGCGTTGTCTGCTATGCTTCAAAGACCAGCAAATGAGGACAACGAGACTTTTCCCGCCGGCCACCAATCTGTCACGTTTGTCGGGAGACCGTTCCCGCTTCAAGAGGCCCCGGAGCATCTGGCGCGTCTGCGGAGATGGGGGATGACGTTCGGTATGCATTGGCTATTCCACCACGCCTGATACGAATACTAATACATCGCGCAGTCCGTTTCCTGGTGACATGGGAGGCCATAGAACACGAAGGCCCGTAAGTATGCTCCAACTGCCTATTCGTTCGTTTAGACTGACGCGTTTGGGCCAGGGGCATATACGATACCGAATACCTGGCCTACGTTCGCGATTTGCTTTCGCTGTTCCCCCAGTACGGGATGTCCGCCTTCGTGGCAATGCACCAAGACGTCTGGTCTCGCTATTCCGGTGGCTCCGGTGCTCCTGCGTGGACGCTGGAAGCTGTCGGATTCGATCTATACGGCCTCGAAGAATCTGGCGCAGCATGGCTTCACGGGGTCAAAGGCGGCGGCCACGTAGAGGAAGAACGCGGCCTTTGGCCCTGCGGATACCAGAAACTGGCTGCTACTACCATGGCGTGAGTGCTGTCATCGCCTCGTCCTGGTTTCACTATGGTAATAATAGACGTCAGGACGTGCTTTTGGGCTGGAAACACCTTTGCTCCCAAATTGCTTGTTAAAGACCGCCACGGGAATGATGTCCCCATCCAACAGTTTCTTCAGAACGCCTTCCTCGATATGTGGGAGGTGCTGGCGAAGGCGGTTGGTGACCTCGACGCAGTTCTCGGTTTTGAAGTGCGTATCCCAGCCACAAAATGCCCGGCATACCTATTTAACCACCCTCAGATGATGAACGAGCCCCATCGAGGATACATCGATCTGAAATCACTACATGAGTTCGACTATAACACGGACTTGCACCTATCTTACGTTCGTACGTACAATCCGCCGTTCTTCACATCCGCCTTCAGTCTCAAACGGTGTTCCGCACTTACCCAGCCTCCCCATTCCAATCATTCCAGCTCGGCGCTGGCCACCCTACCTCCGTGTCTTTCTGGTCGCGCTCATTCCCGATGCCCACCAGCAAAACGTCCGAAGCTGTACTTAACACCGGCGGCCGCAAGGCCTGGCGCCCCGACGGCCCTACCTTGGGTGAATGTCTATGGGCTATGCACGGCGTATGGGGCTGGGACCGCAACAAAGATGTCGCTGTGGTGTTGCGGGAGAACTACTTTAGCAAGCACCCGTTGAGCGGGGAGAAGGTAACCTTCCTTGCTTCTCGGTCTGCGCGTCCTCTTCGTCGTCCAACTGATGCATGCTTCTTTGGATAGATCGACTGGTACACTGACTTCTACTACCCGTTCCTCCACAAGTGGGCCAACCGTGTACGAAGCGTATCGCCACCGGCGAAAATCATCTTTGTCGAAGCGATACCCAACGAGGTCCTTTTTTCCGATTCTTACTTTGACGCCCCCGTCTGAAACTTCGACTATTTCCTTTCAGTTCTGCCCGGCTTCGTGGACCCCAGAGCACCGTGTGCCCAACATGGTGTACGCGCCGCACTGGTCAGTTCGCCCAGGTACATCGCGCTCGTTCGTCTCACCTCCCTGCGTGTGGTAGGTACGATCTAAACGCGCTCTTCCAAAAGGCGTTTGGCGACTTCACTGTGAATGTGCAGGGGCTCTCAAGGGTGGGTCGATCGCTCAAAACTATGTCCACCCGCTCACTACATTCTTCCCAGGGAATGTTCCCGTTGAAAGCGTTCTACTGGGGGCAGAGAGGTGCCCGGGATAATTTCTCTCTGCAGATTCGCAACATTGTGGAAGGGGGCTACCGAGCGCTCGGAGAAAAGCCGGTTCTCGTTGGAGAATGCGGGGTTCCCATGGACCTCAAGTGCGTGCGCACCGCTGTTTCTCGGATTCCTGGCGGAGTGCTAATCTATTGCTGGACTTTAGCAAGGGCGAAGCGTTCCAGACGGACGACTTTACTTGGCAGGCGCGCATGATGGATGCAATGATAACTGGGTTGGAGCGCTCCCTGGTCGGATTCACGTAGGTCCACATTTTGTTCCCCAAGGCATCGTAGATGCTCACGAGGAAGATTTCACGCAGGCTCTGGAACTACAACTCGTACAACGACGATGAGAGAGGTGATTCATGGAATGGCGAGAATTTCTCGTGGTTCAGCCGGAGACGCGCGCTTCCTCCGTCGTTGCTCTACTACGAGCAGGGCGCCATCTCGCTAGACCAGGGCGGCCGGATTCTCCCTGCTGTCGTGCGCCCGTACCCCGCCAAGACAGCCGGCATCCCTCTCCGATTCGAATACGAGATGACATCGGGGACATTTCTATACGAGTGGACCACGCCGAAGGAAGGCGACGCAGTGCCAGAGCCTTCTACCACGGCGAAGGTGTCCTCGCCGCCTCTCACCGGACACCCTGCGCTCTCTGCTCACGAAACCGAGATCTACATTCCGTCCATCCTCACCAAAGGTCGGAAGGTCGTCGTCCGTGGGCTGGGTCCCGATGACCGATACGTGTACGACGAGAGCCGGCAGACGCTCTTCGTCGTGCCGCGTAACAATGCTCCGGGTGCGAAGCACCAGATTCAGGTTTCGCTGAATCCGCCGCTGGACCCGTCGTTCGAGCTCAACGACCTCTGGTCCGATTTTGGACCCCGGATTATTTCGCTCTTGGTCGTGATAGTTGGTATCATCGTTTACTACTTCCTCCCCAGCCATCTAGCTTGAGGGTGCTCGTTACTGCTCGTTACCTATCTCCATAATGATTGAATAATCGTATCCCCGTATTGATGTATATATTTCGCACTGAGGATTAGATTTGAATTTCCTTGCTCTTGTCCTTGATGTCTCTTCTATTTAATCTATGCCGTCGACCTGGTCTTGCACCGTGCTCTAGAGCAGCACTGCACAGTCATCGGCAATGGTCCTCAATCGCGCACACGCAAGATGGTAAAGGACTGGTCATCGATGCGCTCGGCGCGTCCTTTCCTTTCGTCTGGCTACGGGATTCCTGTCTTTCGCCCGAGTGCATCCACCCCTCGACCTCTCAGAAACTCCACCGCACCTCAGATATACCTCGCGACATCCGTCCAGCAGAGGATGGCATAAAGCTGACCACCGACGGGCTGCAGATCAGCTGGGCCGATGGCCACAACTCGTTCTTTCCGCGCGACTTTTTGCATCGGCATTCGTCGAGTACGCGTCTGGCCGAGTTTCACGCCGATCTGAGAGAGAACTATTGGAATGCGGCCGAGATATCCAAGAATCCAAAGAAATTCGTCGATTATGTATCTCTTCAGGAGCGATCTGGCCTTCGTCTCGCAATCGACCAACTCTGCTCGGATGGGCTCTTGTTCGTCGTGCGTGCATTCTCTGCCCGCTGCTCTGGTCGTTGAACGCGTCGCTGGCAGAGGGGCGTACCAAACGAGGAAACGGCGGATGCGACTTGCGAGCTGCGAAAGCTCGCGGGCATTTTCAGCCAGCTACGAGAGACCTTCTACGGGCAGGTATGGGACGTCGTCAATGTGCGCAATAGTCGAAATATTGCGTACACGAATCTTGACCTCGGCCTTCACATGGATCTCTTGTGAGTATCGCGAGACGGTTTGGCGATTTCGGCCGGAAGGCCTCTCCGACTTGGACATTGAAGTCACAAAGCTTTTGGGCAATGTCGATGCTAAGCCAGCCAGATCATCACTGTGTTGTTCGGTTTCTTACGATGCACTAACGCGCTTTTGCGAAGATATTTCAAAAATCCACCGAAGTACCAGATCCTTCACTGCCTGCGCAACAAGGTCATCGGCGGCGTATCGCTCTTCGTCGACGCGTTCCACGCTGCGGCTACCCTGCGCTCGCAAGACCCCACCCTCTTCAACGTCCTCGCGACGACACCCGTGCCGTTCCACTACATCAACGACGGCCACCACCTCCACTATGAGCACCCCACCATCGAGCTCTCCCCCTCCGGCGAAATGACGCAGATCAACTACTCCCCGCCGTTCCAGGCACCACTCCTCCTCGGCACCCCACCGATATTCTACGAGGCGCTCGCACGATTCGCCGCACTACTAGAGGACCCGGAGCGCGTGTATTGGTATCTCCTGCGGGAGGGCGACGCGGTGATATTCGACAACCGACGGGTGCTCCACGCGCGGACTGCGTTCAGCGAGAAAGAAGGCGAGGAGGCGAAGGACGGGGAGCCGAATCGCTGGCTGAAGGGATGCTACTTTGAGGCGGACGCGCTGCTCGACCGCGGGAGGATGCTGCGGAAAGCGGTTTGACTTTGATCATATAAAGAATGAATGCTGAAATATAAGTACAGTGGTGTGAGATCTACTCATAACTTATAATTTGGCCTGAGGTGCCTTTATGATGTACGCGATGCCCCCGCCGAGCACAACCTGCCAGCAATCCGTTAGCAATGAATGGCGGTGAGACTGGGGCCGTTACCTTGCCGCTGGTGAGATTCTTCGTGACGAAGGCAATCTCGGTCGTCCCCTCAGGCCCGAGACCGACTTCCCATGCATCCGTCTCGAGTGCATCGCCAGGCTTGACGGGCGACGTGAAACGCACGCCGAAGAATTTGAGGCTGCGCGGGTCGCGCCCGCCGATAGCCTGGATCAGCGCACGCGCACCGAACCCAAAGGTCGACAGCCCGTGCAGAATGACGCCGCCGAAGCCTGCTGCCTTTCCAATCGACGGGTCTGTCGCCGAGGCACACATGAAAAGGAACTCGAGACATTTAGAAGATGCGAACCGATATGGAGCGGGTTGTAGTCGCCGCTGAGGCGGTAGACGAGCGCCTGTTCGGGGCTCGTCTTGTCCCGCACCGACCAATCTGCCTTGCGGTCTTTCGGGATCGGCTTGCCCTGCGGAGGCCCTGAGACAACCTTGGAGAATTTGTCGCCGGTGGCTTTGGCGCCAATGTAGAAGGAGGAGGCCTGAAGTAGTCAGCGACACGAGTTCCCTCGAAGAGCGAGGGACGCGTACGAAGAGCCTGGCGTAGGGGACCTTCTTGGGGTCCAAGAGCAAGCTCTCTGACATCAAGATGATGCCAGTCTCTGGAAGAAGTCGTTTCAGCTCAGTAACAATTTCAAAAGTATAAAGCAAGCGTACTGTTCTCAATAACGCCCGTGTACTTGTTCGTCAACGTCCAGCCGGGCCCACTGACCAGCGGAAGGTCTTTCAAAATCTGAATCGCCTGCGAGCCATGCACCTGGATCCCATTCGTATGAGTTCCTATGTCCACCTCGCAGTTGCTTCACACACCATCTTGTTGAGGTCCAAAGGCGGCATGCCCGGGACGGGCGCGCCCATCTGGGACGCAAAAAGGTTGAGCTCCTGCGAGTCGCCCTTCAACCCCAATACGACGGGGTACGTCGGAAGCGCCGCGAAGGATTGGGCTGTGCTGTTTGAGCATTTGAAGTTGATACCTACACCCAGCCGTTCTCACCGAGTTCTGCGAGCAACGAGTCAGTGGAAATAATTAAAGCGGAAGAAGAGGGATATGGAGCCAACCATAGACTAGATTGAGATCGTCTGCCTTCGCTCCTACGCCGGCGGCGTAGAGTAAAAGATCGCGTTTGTTCCATGAAACCTGGTGTTTTTAGCATTTGCAAAGGAGAGAAAGGCATGAATATTGGAGATTTACTCACTGCTTTGGTGGGCGCTTCGAATCCCACTACTTTGGAGAGGTCTGTGGCCATTGTGGGAGGAAGCGCTGGCGTACTTAGTCGGGAATGGAGAATACCCGGTGCCGGACTGCCATCGGAATAGGGGCTACTACTCAGCAACGGAGTCGCAAGAATAACTTTCGCTTCTCTTCGTCAAATGTCCAAGCCAAGTGCAGCGGTTCCATCTGTGGTGTGAAAGAGACGGTCGCTACGACCCCACGAGTCCGACAGAAAAGCTGGGCGGTATGAAGACCGCGAAAACGGGTCGAGGCGTGCGCATCAATAAATTATTATTTTTACTCTGTACTCAATCGATAAGTACAATAACATGGCGACAATTACAATTTCGCTTGGGGCGAGCTCTTTTTGATATACGCGATGCCGCCGCCTAGCGCAACCTACGGAATAATCGATGATCGATGTATAAGAAGAGGGTAAGGCGTACCTTGCCGCTGGTCAAGTTCTTGGTGACGAACGCGACCTCGATCGTCCCATTCGGCCCAGGGCCAACCTCCCAGGCTTCCGTCTCAAGTGCGTCCCCAGGCTTAACGGGCGCCGTAAAGCGCACGCCGAACAATTTGAGGCTACGTGGGTCGCCCCCGCCGACCGCCTTTATGAGTGCGCGCGCACCGAAACCAAAGGTCGACAAGCCGTGGAGGATAACGCCCCCGAACCCGCCCTTCTTGCCAATCTCAGGGTCTGTCGGTCGAAAACGCATGAGGTGGAATGAAGCGTTGATTTGACGAATGAGACGAACGAACCAATGTGAAGTGGGTTGTAGTCCCCGCTGAGGCGGAAGACGAGCGCCTGCTCGAGGGTCGTCTTGTCCTGGACAGACCAGTCCGGTTTGCGGTCCTTTGGAATCGGCTTTCCTTGCGGGGGACCAGCGATGACCTTGGAGAATTTGTCTCCGGTCGCCTTTGCGCCAATGTGGAAACTGGAGCTCTGTCGAAGCCCGTCAGCGACATGGGCCTGAGTCACGACGGACGGCATACGAAGAGCCTGGCGTAGGGGACTTTCTTGGGGTCCAATAGGACACTCTCCGCTGTCAAGATGATGCCGCTCTCTGACAAAATTATTGTCAAGCTCTGTCGCCAAGAACATATAAGAAAGGACGGTACTGTTCTCAACAACACCCGTGTACTTGGTTTTCCAAGTCCAACCCGGACCGCTGGACAAAGGGAGGTCCTTGAGAATTTCAATGGATTGCGAACCGTGCACCTTCATCGCGTCATAAACACTAGAATTTACCAGATCATGTACATGGACAGACTTACCGCTACGATGGACTTGGGCATACCCGGAGGAAGCTTTCCAACCCGCTCCGCAAAGAGGTTTAGCTCCTGTGAGTCGCCCTTGAACGGCAGCACGACAGGATACGTGGGCATGGCCGCGAATGATTTGTCTGCAATGTGCATTGCGCATTACTGAGGATTTCTTCTGCCCTCAGGAACCGCTCTTACCAAGTTCTACACCACATCAATTGTTAGCTCTGAATTCAATGCTTTGGGATGGAGATTCAGCTACAAACCGTACACTATATTGAGATCGTCTGCTTTTGCACCTATGCCGGCCGCATAGAGCAGAAGATCCCGCTTGTTCCACGACACCTAAAGTTGTTTAGACGCATATATCCGCGCATAGGAAGTTCCGCACCGGGATTGGGGGCTGCTCATAGCCCACGACTTTGGAAAGGTCTGCGGCCATGGTGGTGGACTGAAAAGAAGCCGGCGCCTGGAATACCCGAGTGCCGGAGTTACCTGGACTGACCGTTTCGAGGACCCAGAAAAAAAATGAGAGATGGGGGGAAAGAAGTATAAGAGAATTTAGAAATCCGACTGTCAAGTGCGTCACCAAAGTTGACGCCACTGCGTAAAACTGAATCGGATTGCGGATATTCTTCTGATGAGCAGCGGATTGAATTCTATACAACGTTAGTTCTACACGAAATTGTCTAGTTGTACATTTTTGTTGCGGATATTAATGTCCAAATGGGCACGATATTGTCCAACAGATTATAGATCCCGAATCCCAATTTTCACGAAAAGTGTAGAAAACATGTACTGCATCAACAGCGTGTCGTGCAGTGGTAAGTGTCGATAGCCTACAGCGAACAGGGTTAGTCAGCGAAGGTAGGAATACAGGACGTTGACGTACCCTGCTGCAAGCACGCCAGAGGGGCGCAGTACACCGCCAGCGGCTCGTCGTCGTCCTTGCTCCCGTCCTGCTTCACCGCGAACCGCACAAAAATGAGATCCATCATGTCGCCGACGCAGCTGAATGGTATGCGCAGCCTCTCCTCCCAGACAGGGTTGAAGCCGTTGTTCTTGACCGACGAGGTGCGATAAGCAACCGTGCCGATGGACGACGGGGAACTCGGCGGTGTCCCAGTGACACCGGCTGCGCCCCACTTACTGGACTGGAAGCCGCTCCAGTCGGGTACATGGAGCGACACCTCCACGAATGGGTCAACGCTGACCATGGCGCCAGGGAGCCCGGAGGCGTCTTTTGGAGAAGGCAGCTGCTGCGCGGAGACGATCCCCACCTCCAAGACGTGCTCCGTCTTCTTCGCGAGCAGGTCCTTTTGGTTGGGTAGCCGTAGCGCACGCGGTTTCAAGACATAACCGGCCCCGCCATTTCGCTGGAACATGGCGTGGTTCATCATGTACCCGAGATCTATAATGCGGACGACGTCAATATAATGTCGCATTTATGTTCATGTGCCTACCCAACGTTTGCCAGTTGATCGCCACCAACTGTGCGCCGGCGCTCCAGTAGCTGTGCGGGAGATAATTGGACGACTTTAACCGCGTGCCTTTGGGGTATATTCGCACGAGATGCGTGCGATTGTGCTTGACGAGGTCAAGCATGGCGCCGGATCGCAGAATTTTAGTGGCGGTCTTCTCCGACAGGGAGAACATGTGCTGCGGGGCGTACTCTTCCTTTTTGTTGATGCCGCGGTACTTCACACCCACGGTGTACACGAGGAGCCCGAGCAAGGCGAACGACATCTTAGGTTTGGGGCTGTCGGCGCGAGACACCGGAGGGAGGGGAGTGAACGAAGAGGGCGGAGAGGGCTCGGAGCCTCGACTTCGGCTTCGTACGCGCCGGATGGCAGCGCTCGCTTTCTGGAGCAGAGGTTCCCGCTTGAGCTCTACATTAAAAAAGAAATTTGTCAGTACAATGAATGGGCCAAAGGATGGAGGAGCCTTGCCGGCTGGAGAGGAAGGAGGACTCAGGAGCAAGCCTTTGCCGACGTCCTCGAGCCTGCTACTCATCTCAGAATCCTCCGCGGAGTCGGCCGATGTATACGGCGCCTCGTTTGTCGCATTGGCCGTCACCCCGCCAACGAGTGGCGCATCCCGCGAGACGTAGAGATTCTTGGCCTTCAGCAAGATCATCCCCCTGAGATCGTGCGGACTTGGCAGCTGGTCTATTGGAGGACGCCCATTCACCGGCGCCTGGATCAACTTGTCGCCGAAAACCTCGGTCATGATGTCGACCACCATGTCCTGCTGCGCGGGCGAGCAGTGGATCTCCGCAGAGATAATCAATGGGTACGGCGAAGCAGAGAAGGCGTATTGGTCGATGGCTTCGCAAACGCTGCGGACCGAGATCTTCGAGGTAAGAGTGTTGCCATGGGTGATGAGCGGGGTGGGGTTTCCGGGATGGATGTCGACTGAGGAGAAAGTCAGTGCGCAGGAGATGAAGCCGAGACGAGACGCTTACTCTCCACACATCGGCAGCCAGCTTGTAGTGCGCGTACGTAGCCCTCGATGGTACTCTCGCCGACGAGTTGGTGGCCGACAAGATACGTATTGTGGGACGAGGAGATGTAATATTCTGAGAGCGGGCGTGTCATGTCGTGCCCGACGGTATTATCAATGGAATGAGAGCCCATGACTTCGCCGATCGTGGTTTCATCGGGGGTATCTGTGGCACGGTATGGGTGGAGGTAGTTTCGACTTTCCTGTGGTTGTGATCGCTCCTCAGGATCGGCCAAGGCGGGATTATCGATGGACGAGAGGAAGGAGACAAAAGATTCCAGAGAGATGGCGGCGGGGGGACTGGAAAAGGTGGAAAGGGTGGAGGGGGTTTCATAAGCATAGATGTCGAATAACGCCTTGAGTTCAGCGGTGGTAAGCGTGGTCTACATCTCCGTGAGTTGGGAGACGTCGCGGTGACAAGGTAGACATACCACTTGAATGTCTTTCATGAATGCTTGGAAGACATCGAAATCAAAGAACCCGTGCGTCTTAATGAGCTTTTTATAGAGCCTCTCGATATCCGGCCGGGCTTTGAGCACCTTAACGAATCGCCTGAAATCTTCAAAGTCTAGACAACCGTTTTTGTTCGAGTTGGCTTGCTGGGAGACACTTAAGCTTGCTTATCGGAACAGGCAAAAAAAAAAAATTACTTGAAACATTCGTCTGAGTTCGTCCTCGGTTTTCAAGACATTCAGGCGCTTGCAGAGCTTGTCCACATCTTCGAACGTAAACCCGCGTCCGTTCCAATAGTGTCGCTCCCAGACCGCTTCGAGCATCTCTCCCTGAGTGAGTCCACTCATTAGCTCTGTCTGCACCGCGTACAGTCTGCGAAGCGCTGTGGTCCAAGTATCCATTATCTCCTTGGTCGGGGCAAGCAGATGCATGGTTTTATACATCGAGTTGACGATGTAGATGATGGTGAGCCACCGATCTTCATAGTCTACGTTTGGAGGCTGGAACTGTTCACGATAGCTTTTAGCATCTGGCCCAGTGCGCAGCTCTCGAACGGCCTCGACGGTAACTGGCAGCGGATTGAGCAACAAGGCAGGATTAGGATGAAGAGACCTACTGTATTTTTTGACCTTAGATTCCCAAATGAGCTGTCCTCGATCTGGATCGAGTCGAAATAGGAGCTTCTGCTGTTTCTTGGTCGAGATTTTCGTCAGGAAGATACCTTCCTGCAGAGCTTTGGGGACGGTATCGTCAGCGCTTGAATAAGAGCTCCTGGGTGTTCCTTCGTCGCTGCCTGGTGATTTTGACCTCCCTATTCGGCTAAGGCGTCGACGGATCGATGCACCCAGTGTCCGCCGAGGGGATAGCGGGGGAGACTGATCAGGATTGGGGTTCATGATGTTGGCTGTTCTACGCAGCATGTGGGATGGCTCTGGCATCTGCAGGCCACGATAGAATGTCGCATTACGGCGGAAGGCTGGATTTATGGGAGCGTTGTGTGTGACATGCGTGACCGAGTCCGTCCCTGCAAAGGCGTCCATGACTCGGCGCCGGGAAGAATTCACCTGCGCTTTCCACTTTGACTCACAGCTCTTGGACGAGAAAAGGAAAACTCACAAGCTTACCCGACTCCAAAATTTGGGGAATGCCTTCCATCAGCGCGGGCGGTCAAGATCTGCACCGTCGATTTCTCGATCTGCACTGGCGCCCATTGAAAAAACGCGTCAAGCCTCCTTGAATAGCGTCGGAATAGGTTTGTCACCACCTCAGCACTTTGTTGGAGCGGAAATCCAGTGCAAAGGAATTCTTTGAGGAATCGCCGTCAGGACCCCTCTGGACACGTTTGCTTCCACGGAAATAAACGGGACTCTACGATGCTGTGCGTCGCGAACGCCGGACGACGTCGGCGCGCGCAGACGCGGGAAAAAACACTTTGCGGTCCCGAGAAACTCGATCCCAACTGGAATTCCCTTCATATTATGAGTCAAAAGTCTTGATCTTTGTTCATCGGGGATAATTTACTGTTTGCTGCGACCCCAGGTATGCTGCGAACAGCTGCGAACGTCGTGAGGAGCGATGGATGGAGGTCAAAGGGAATGTGACATCGACAGCCGCCTATCAGAGCGGAACTTGAAACGGAGTTGAACAGTTGTCAGTAGGCGCCTCGAGGCAGCACTGCCAGTGTTCGAAGTAGACGCGCAAAGGTTCTGGTCCAATTGCTGTGAAGCTAGCATACTTGTCGTTGAAATGCTGTTCAATGGAAAATTCGAAATCATGAATGGGATTATGCGGCAACCGTAAGTTTTCGGAATTCATGTTCTCAGTGTTCTATTCAACATAAGTAAGCCGGGCAGAAAACCAGAAGTACATATGAATGACCTGAGCAACACTGCCCTTGGACGAACTGAATGCCGGGCCAGGATTCAGACGCGGGGTGTAATGTGGGCCCTCCAAGAACTGAGTCCCAACAAACGGCGAAACCTTGAAGGACTTCCATATCATTTCGAGCGTCCTTCCTTTTTGTTGCAGATGTTGTCGCTTCATCTATAGTTCCTCCGACTTGTGACCAGAACTCGGACCGACTCGCGAGGGAACTTGAAGTTTCGCTGCCTCTGAAAAGCGGAGTTGGTAAGGCCTCCAAGCTTTGGAGTTGGTTTCTGTAAGACTTTGAATTGCAGGTCAATCCTGCACAGGCTGCGTGCCGCCACCGCGTTTCCGACGCGTCGAGATACAGTAGTGGTCGGAGGATTTGCATCCGAAAGTTCAACACACGTGATCGCGTTACGGCCGTAGAAAATGATGCGGCTCAGGCTGTGTCAACTGCTTTTGTCCTCTTCCATTATTGTTCTGCGACAGCAGAATGGTGCGTTTTGAGTTTTAAAAATTCGGGGGCCAGCATACAGTTTGCTCACCAAAACCACAGCGCTCCTTCGAAGCTCTGTTGAACGACCGTCACAACGTCTCTGCGTCCAGCGCGCCGCGGAGGAGACTGAAATTTATTCAAGACATCGATCTCGCGCTGAAAGATGTCGACTCAGCCTACGCGTCGATCAAGGCAGCCAGTCGATCCCCAGTTAAGCAAGCTTTAAAGCTGCTTAGGAGAGGATCGAAACTCAACTTAAAGTTGCACCTCGAATCTCGTGTACTCGCGGACGAGAACACCAGCGTCGTCGCCCTCGCTAAAGACCTCTCCTCCGACCGGAATAATCTGCTTTCCTTGCAACTCCCCGATATACTACTCCTCCGACGAGCGCTGCGAACGCGACGAAATAGTCTCGCATCCATCTCCTGCCTCCCAACAGAGGTCCTCACACCGATCCTCGAGTTCTGTCCAACAATACATGCCGATAGACCCGAATTTAAAACGGCTCACTTCGTTTCGGGATTGACGGTATCGCATGTTTGTCGCCGATGGCGCGAAATCGCATCGAAAAGCTCAAAGTTCTGGACTAATATTGTCCTAACACGGCCTCGGTGGGCCCTCGAAATGCTATATCGATCTCGGACGGCGCCACTTGCGCTCGGGGTCAATCTTGGCTCCTTGGGCCCCAAAATTATCGCCACCCGGGACCTTGTATTAGCGCAGCTATTCAGGATTCGAGAGTTGGATCTCTACATGCCGCCTGGCTCTACTATTCCGGCGTCGCTTCTTCTCCCCGCACCCCTTCTTGACACACTCCACTTGCGTTACGCTAAGCCTTCAGGATTCTTTGTTACGGCAAACCTATTCCAGGCTATGGCTCCCCGGCTCCGGCACCTGTCCCTGCAGGACTGTCAATTAGAGCTGGACTCTGCATTGTGGGAGAATCTGGTCTCGCTGGAGCTTATCAATTCACCAGTATCTCTTGACTTACTGGCGACGATTCCACACCTTCGTGCTCTGACACTCAACGCGTCCTGTCCCGAAATGTCGGGCTGGGAGGCTCCTTTAGCGCTCGGCTTGAAAACGTTAGACCTTACAGGAAGCATTTGGCTTTGTTGCCGCTTTCTACAGGCGGTCTCCATCCCAAACTCCCGCATTGTTCTAAATGTGCAATATAGTAGCTCGGAATTGCGCTTCATGTGGGATGCTTTAGAAAGACACCGCGCGAACGCTGACGATCCAGTCATATACGGATTGAAAGTCGAGGACCTCCCCCTCGAGCTCACCTCTAGTGGCGCCTCATTGTTTGGGCTCGACTTCTTCAGCCAAACGAGCCGCTCTTGGCCCCGCTATTCCGTCCGCTTATCCGGCAGCTCGCCATCGCCCTGGTGGCGGGACGACACCATGTCCACACTGTTGGCCATCGTATCGCTCGACCAAGTCGCCACCCTCACGATGAAATGCGAGGCTCTGAAAATTTCCGCGCCTTTCCTACATCTCAAGCACTTCCGCAGCGCGGCGTTCCACCGCGATGCTACAGCATTCACGAACCGGCTCGAATGCGACCCACTCATGACTGCAGGCGACCGGTTCTACGCAGTTAACGCTGCGATTCACTACCCCCGGCTGCGGAAAATCTCGTTCCATGATATTACTTTCTGCGGATGGCAAATAGAGATTATCCTGGACTGGTTGGCGCAGCGGAAGCGGCTAAATTTGGCTATCGAGGAGATATGGCTCATAGGATGCACGCTCACGGCTGCGGATCGGGGATCTCTGAAGGAGTTGGTCAGGCATGTTTATGTGGAGGATACATAGTTCTTGAGTCTATTTACCGGTCATGCTGGCTAATCCAGTAGGCTTTGCTGGCGGCAGAATCATGTCTCTCTAAATTTTATTTACTGGTAGGCAATGTCCTCATTATGAGAAGACATCTGCTGAAATTTTCGACGCCACGTAGCTTCATTCAATTGCGACTGTCTAGTGTCATGTTTCAACTGTTGTATACAGTACTCGGACTCGGAATCGACTCGGAACGTCCTAACGAGTGCTGAGACAGTTCATGCGCACCATAGGAGATGCCAGTCACGGTCCAACACTAGGTCCGAGGGCAGGGAGGCGTCGATGGAGAGATTCACGTTTGGTTGATCCGTTGCTCCGACTCAGAGAGAGCGGGAAAACCCGGGAATAAATGGCGGGGTCCGAAAGACGCCGACTTGAGGCCTCAACAAATTATGGTTCGGGCCCTGAGCGGCAATTGTCTAGCTGTTCGTCTCCGACGTGTGGCTCACTTGGCCCATCCGTACCTATTTACTTCTCGTTTGTATTCAAACCGAAGTACTGCACTGACACCAGTTAGTTCCTCTGCAAAATCCCCCTTCAAAAGTCCACTTACTTCCAATGCTAACTCCCAAGAAAATCCCCACTCCTACTTTCTTTGTCTTCCTCTTTTGACCTGCAAAGAACCCGCCGCACTTGACGCCATGTTCGGCTCCGTCGCTGCCCTCGTTCTCCTCGTGCTTTTAGGATTTACCAGCGCGTCAACCGGGCCCACTCTCCAACGCTGTCCCGCCGACTTCCAGCTCGTGCGCCGCGGCCAGAGCATCAGCGCATCAGAAGCGCGGTACATCGAGGGAAAACGCGAAAAGGTTCTGCCCGGCGCGTTCAAAACGTATCTGCAGAGCGTGAAGGGGACTGGAGTGCAGCTGCCACTGTATGTCGAGCAGATCATCGAGTCCAGGACCCAACTACCTACTGTCGGAATCTCGACGAGCGGAGGCGGTTATCACGGCGCGTATCCGCTCGACGTCGAGTTAGCTTCAGGCTGACTTACTCTGCAGCTGCCATCTTTGGCGCTGGGGTTCTAAACGCCTTGGACGCGCGCAACTCATCGGCCGTGAAAAAAGGGACAGGCGGTTTGCTACAGGTGTGTTCCGCCGCTTGACGCGACCCCCGGCTAACCATTTGCGTTTGCAGGCTGCAACTCACCTCGCAGGTCTCAGCGGGGGATCATGGCTTTTGACCTCTCTCGCCCAAGCAAATTTCCCCACTATGCAGCACCTCATATTTGGCGACGGCAGGACAGACGACTTTGCAGGCTGGCTGACCTCCTTCGACATCTGGACCGCGTCTGCCGACCCTACGGAACAGGCTACGTATGTGCGAGAGATCTTGCAGGAAATCGCAGTCAAAGCAGAGCACTTCCCCGTCTCCGTCGGCGATGTCTGGGGCCGCGCTCTCGCGCGGCACTTTACAAACGGCACGACGCCGACGAATTTCTTCGCAAACACTTCGCACGGCGCCGGGATCTTGTTTTCTGACCTGGTCACCCTGTCCGTCCTTTTCTTGTTTATTATTGTGCTTCAAAGCAGAGCCCTTGACCGGTTTGTGCGCGCAGCCCAACGTTCACCTCGTATGAGCATCCCTTCCCAATTATAGTCACAGACCTCGCCTCCAAGCACATCAACGGGACGATATTCCCCGGCGGGTACGCCATCCCGCTCAACACCCCCATGTTCGAGTTCAATCTCTGTGCGTTCACCCCTCCCTCTTCTTACTTTCCCTGACTCGGACTCCCCGCAGTCGAAATGAGCTGCTTCGACCCCGTCCTCGCAGCGCACACGCCCCTCAAATACCTCGGCACTACAAACCACTCCCTCTGCACCACCGGCTTCGACACCGCCGCCTTCCTCGCCTCCACCTCCTCGAACCTGTGGAACGAGCTCAACGCCACCCTCGCCTTTGTCACCTCCAACTTCTCGGCCCTGCTGAACGCGAGCTACCCCCAGCCCCCCGCGCTGAGGCTGGACACGAGCAACGTCCCGAATGCGTTTCGGGGCGTGGCGCCGGAGAGCTTTGCGGATTCGGGGGAGACGGTGCTGGCGCTGGTGGATGGGGGCGAGGATGGGCAGGTGACGCCGCTGCAGCCGATGCTCGTGCGGGACCGCGCGATCGACGTGGTTATTGCGATTGACGGGGTGCGTTTCGCTATTCCCGTTTCCCTGTCCCTGCTCCTGCCCATTCTCCTTCTTCCCTTCCCTAAGTTCTTATTGACATGCACCCTGCATAGATCAACGACACCCCAGACAACTGGGCGGCCGGCGCGTCGCTCATCGCTACGTACGTCCGCATCTATCTACATCTACATTCCGCCCCATTTATAACCAATTTTCACGCAACACAGACAGGAGCGCATGCAGATCTTCTCCCGCGGCCTCGCGCCCTTCCCCGCCGTCCCCACCTCCCTCGCCGCCTTCGCCGCCGCGAACCTCACCTCGCGCCCCACGTTTTTCGGGTGCACCCCATCCGCATCCCCATCCAAATCCCCATACAAACCCGTACCCGCCCCCGGCCCGCTGCTGGTATACATCGCCAACGGCGCCCCCCCGCGCGACGGCTCCCCGCCCCTCACAAACACGAGCATCTTCCAGACGGTCTACGCGCCGGACGCGATACAGGGCATGTTGGCGCAGACGTTTGATGTTGCGACGCAGGGCGCGAATGTGGGGCCGGGGGAGGTGGATGAAGAGTGGGGCGCGTGTTTGGCGTGTGCGGTGGTGGACCGGGTGCGTGCGAGGGCGGGGGTGGAACGGAGCGGGGTGTGCGAGAGGTGTTTTGTGCGGTATTGTTGGGAGGGGTAGGCAGCGAGAGAAAATTGTAATACATATACTTAGTTGAGGTGAATGTAATCCATAGAAACAAAAACCCCGCTTATGTCCCGGCACCTCAGATACAGCGTACACGAATTTTCTCTTCTCTACTTGTCGTCCATTCCGTTCTCATCACGCAAACATTTTCTTAAACTGCTTCTTCTCCTTTTCCCGCCTCTCCTTGTTCCGCTTCCGGATCCGCGCAAGCTCCCCGGCGATGGCGGCGTCGTCGGGGACGATCGCCAGTGCGTCCTGCAGGTCTTTCTCGATGACTTCCTCGTCCTCCTTGAGGATGGAGCGCGCTAAGGCGCGGCGGTACAGCGCCTTCGCTGAAAGGAAAATTGAGGACAAGGCAGAAGGGATGAATAGCTAGGGGAGACGAACCTTTGTCCGCAGGGCTTAGCGTGAGTGTTGTGAGCGCGCGCGACGCGCACTTGACCCCGACGGCTGCGTTCGCGGTGGATGGCGGCTGTATGCGGACCGCGACGAGCGCCGAGTTGAGCAGGAGCGGCGCGAGGAGCGCGTCGATTGACGCCTGGACGTCTGCGGACTCCTCCGGGACGGAGGGCTTGTCGAGGTAGCGGATGGCTTCTACATGCACATTAAGCATTAAGCTTTCAAATGCGAGTGAAGAGAATTGCGGACGCACTTTGATATTTCGCGAGCGCAAGCTCAGCGTTGCCCTCCTTGTAGAGCTTCCCGGCGAGCTCACGGAGCCCGGTCGCGATGCGCAGGACCACAGCGGGATCCTGCACGTCCGCGTCGTCGTCCTCCGGGAAGTCCTCGTGCCCGTCCCCGTCCGCCGGCGTGGCCTCCGCCAGACACGGGTCGTCCGGCGCCAGGACGCCGCAGTCCGCGATGACCACCGGCGCAACGGGCGCGTCTCCCGACGAAATCTCGGTGTTTTCGATCTGCCGCACGACGGACTTACCCTTGATGACCTCGCCGTAGACGACGTGCTTGTCGTCGAGGTGGGGCGTCGCCTCTGTGGTGATGAAGAACTGGGAACCGTTGGTGTTTGGGCCTGAGTTGGCCATGGAGAGGAGGAACGGCTTGGAATGCTTCACGGGGAAGCCTTCGTCCTCGAATTTCACTCCGTAAATGGACTCGCCGCCTGCAGTAAACCTCAGCTGACGCATATGGGACGTGTGTGAGACCCACCTGTCCCGTTCCCAGCTGTGAAGTCGCCGCCCTGGCACATAAACCTGGCGCCACGTTAGCATCTATCTGTGCGCACGCGACAATACCTACCCTTTTATTACACGGTGGAAAGTCGCGCCCTTATAGTGCAGCGGCTTGCCCTGGGCGCCATTCCCCTTCTCTCCCGTGCAGAGAGCACCTTCACGAGCCATACCGTTAGCAAACATTTCAAGAACGCAAGACAAGGGACCCACGGAAATTCTCTGCGGTGCGCGGCACCAGGTCTGCATAAAGCGAGAATACGATGCGGCCGATGGGCTTGCCGCCGATGGTTATGTCGAAGAACACGAGAGGTCGTTCTGGCGAGGACATGGCGGGAAGAAAGGACGTTGTGACATTTTGTGCATGCAGCCTTCTCGAACCTGCTAGAGAGTGGGAAATCCCCTTTTGGAAGGTAGTGATTGGACTCTCAGAAAATCAACCAAGAGGCCCGAAAACACCAGTTTCACTGGGATGGCGAGATAATGATCCGTGTATCACTTTAGTCTGCGATTCGTATCTTCTCAATGGACAATTTTTTGGCACGCCAAATTCAACCGCGACTTACCCTAACCCCAGGCAAAGTCGAAAATCTGGTAAGAAACAGAAGATAAATGGCATAATTATGAGGGTCGATTACGGACATGTTCCAAGTTTAGGTATCCAAAGTACAAGGCGCGCGCATTGGGGACTCCCCCAAGAAACCGCGGAATCGGCGCGGATCCATCTCTCTGAGTTGGAAACGTGGAAGTTTTTTTTGGGGAGTCATAATAGCTAGTTTCAAGTTCTTCCTTGTAATAATACAGTACTTTACATTCGCCCATGAAAACAATCCCTTGGAAAATAGTCCCTTGAGAAACAACATTACATCCATGCATCACCTTCCTCATCACCTATTAGAACCGGCTCTCCATGCCGAGCATAACTTTGCAGCCGCGCCCATTCCAACAAAACCGCAGAGAAATAGCAGTTATTCTGGGCGTCCGACAGAACGCGCTGGGCAAACAGCATCCCCGTCTCCTGGATTTGTCGCGCCTCAGCCTCATGTGCGATCGCCCACTCAACCTTTTCGACAAGGTCCGAGAGATCGATCCTGACCGGGATGTAATGCACATACGGCTTGAGCCAGTTGCTGAAGTACTCGTCGAATGCCGTGGCCTGTTCAACTCCGTCGGCTAATTTGAACCGTGAGAATGCGAGAGACATTACCTTGAACACCAGCGACCCCGATCTCAAGAGACCGAGATAGCGCCCGGAGAAGGTATTCCCGTCGACGTCGAGGGAATATTTGTAGTAGTAAACTTCCTCGCGCGGGCTCCCGTCGCCGCCAATGTCATACTCTTGAATGATGGGGTCCCGCTCACAGTCGAAGGTGCAGTGCGACTCCCAAAATCCGGTCATCCTCGCGTTGATAATATCCGAGTGATTCTGGGCAATCTTGATGAGCCGGAACCGCGAAAACTTGTGATAATTGTCTCTAATTATGTGGCCACCGTTAGACGACCCCCGCCAGTCTGTAAGTTGTCTCGAGTTAATTCCAACCCAAACATCGGTTGAAGTGCTCACACAACTCGGGTAGCTTTTCGTCCCAAGGAATGTCGTTGGGGTGCGAGAACTTGCCCGACCAGCCGGACGAGTAGTAATAATACTGGCCGGGATACAGGATGTCTGAGAAACAAGGCGAGATTTTGGTCATGCTGAGGATCGGCCATAAATCAGTCGTGAAATCAGCGGATGAACTGGAGCGAATGACTGCGTGTATGAGATACAAGAAGCAGTTATTATGAAGCTGTACTTACACGCCACGTCCTCGATAGCATTGACCGTAAGACCTTGGGTGCTCAAAGTGCTGCAGCCGCTGCAATTTTTGAAAAAATCCGAAGTCGGTATTGGCGCAATGCGGAAAGGGTTAGTGTCCTTTAGTTCCATCGCATCTTGCATCATTGCGGGGTCCCGAGTATTGAAGACGACTCGAGGCTCATCCCGCCCGTTGATGAGAAACTCCATGTCCGGCAGGATATGTGCAAACTGAACAATAAATCGTATATCACAGGACATCCAGTTGAGAGAACGAGCTGGTGCTTAACTTACCTTGGATATTGTACTATCCCAGTCCCCGTCAAAGGCCGAGCCCGTATAATCGGGCATTTGAACGGTTCCGTTCGTTATCTGTATTGTCGCCATCCCCTTTGAATCCTGGAGCATCTGAGCAAGAACTGATTCAGAACCGCTTCGTAAAGTCATTGATAAATAGCATACCATTTCACGTCCTAAATCCACCATCTTCTGAAAATGCGCCGGATTCCTCTCCGCCAAATGGTAAAATGGCGCAAAGTCCCTCTGAATCTGGTCATACTCGTCGATGAGGCAGTTGTTTTCTTGTGCAAAGTCGAACCACTTGTCGAAATTCTGCGGTGGCAGTCGACTGTTTCCAAGGGTATACCGCGCTATTGCCTGCTCGAGGGTTTGCGATTGTCGGGCGTATAGGTCATCAATATTGATTTTAGCGGCGGTCAGTGGATCCATGGGTAAGAGTGGCTCTGCATGTGGTGGTGGTGGTGGTGGTAGTGGTGGTAGTGGAGGGGATGGTGGGGGTGGTGGTGATAAAATAGGAGGCGGCGAGAAAATCGGAAGGGGAGGCTCTGATTCACTGAAAACCATTCCTTCGTCAAGTTCGAGTATCCAATGCTGGGTGTTAATGGGAAGCGAGATGCTCGATGCCATGAAGAGGAGCCCGAGGATGCTCAATATCGCCGTGAAAGGCAGGTAGAATCGAAGACGTCGAGGAACGCATCTCGCCGCGGTAGAAACAGACGGCATAAAATCGATGGCTAAATCATCCCGTTGGGTTGACTGCGAGCGGGAAGGTCGCGTATAACCTGCGACGGTCATCCTATAGAGTGGGTGCAGGAGGAAATCCGGTCGGAGCTTGACATATTGCGGTCGGGCATTTACTTCCGCAAAATGATCTAGTTCAATTGATCAGGGCCAGTGGCTGTGTCGTGTTCGACCGAAGTTCAACCAAAAAATCTTGGCACTTGGCACAAGTTAGCACATCGGATTTTCGTCGGTTCGCAAGTCAAATCATCTGCTACTAGCTAGCGGAATACAAGTCTCAGCACATGTGAGATGCCCCATGCATACCTTCGTTCTAGCCTCCTATCTGCGTTTTAGACTCCTATCCGCGTTCACGCTCCTAAATGCTTTCGTGCTTCCACGAGTTCCCATATTCACGCTCACCTCATAGTAATATTAGTAGTATCCAGCCTCATCTGCCTGCGAAGCTTGGTTTTCTGGTTTCCGACTCGCAGTCTAACATCACGCCCTCAAACCGGCTGATCTCCTCGCCGCCGGAGGGAGGACTCGGTAAGTCAGGAAGCATGATTCGAATTTTATGCAACACAATTTTACGCAACACAGGTCTACACACTGGACAAATCAGGAGTTGAACAGTATCTGAATTAATTAGCTTCAAGTTGAGGAGGAAACACTGTGGGGATTATATTGCATCAGCCTGACTGCCTCGATTCAATCAGGTTGATTGTGAGCATTGCATCAGCCTGACCGTGAACACACACCCAGGCTGACTGTCGAACACAATCAGGCCGACTGTGAACATACACTCAGGCTGACTGAGTTTTGGCAGTTTTTGTTGGGCAGCCTGATTGAGTTACACAATCAGCTTGAGCGAGTCAACTCAATCGGGTTGATTTGAGCGCTTCAATCATCTTGATTGTTCATTCGGTCAGGTCGAGAGCTCAAACCAGTTTATTATTACTACATAAATACAGTTGTCCTCGTGCTCTGGGCACTGCGCGCTAAGTATTTCTTGAGATCTAGGGACTATTCGGCGAGATTAGAACTAAAATGCAAAGAGTAATTCGGCTTACGGAAATAAGCTTCGACGAGGCGCTGAGACAAGTCGTAAATCGTTTTGGACCAGCAGTAAGCCGAAACTCGAAAGGATAGAGTCAGATTGCGCAATGGCAAAGCAAAATGTGAGACTTACCTCATTGAAATCGCCGAGCCATGAAGGAGCGCAGATCTACGAAAGGAATTAAAGTAAAGTGTTCGAAAGTGGATCAAGCGACTCACAGGCGAAACAAATCTCGTTCAAAACGGCTGAGACATGAAATTCAGTAAGCCAGACGCACCCATCTGCTAGGACATAGTAGAGTGTGCGTACTTGGCGATGAAAAGACACGGCGGTAAAGGGAACGAAATAGGTAAGTGATGTGAGCAAATATCTTTATGGACGAAAAGCGCAAGATACCAGGAATATTCCACAAATCTTGTGACAGCTGAAACGTTAAATAGTTGATGCACTGAGAAGTCAAACTTGTTGAATATGAATCCGAAATAAGCGAATGAATGAAATACCTTGAAGACGGGCGCGTACGTCGTGTTCACTCAAAAGACATCCAATCGAAATATCTGAGCAAGGAAAAGCATTTAGTGAGTGCTGTCTAACAAGTAAGACATACAAAATGTATTGCGGCGTTCCCGAAACCGCGCGAAATCAGACGTGATTCGATGTCCGTGATGATTTTCTAGGAAGATCCAATGCGTCGGAAATATATACGATGCGTGAGTCAGGGGGAAAAAGGAAGAAGAAAACGCACCTGCTGTGCTGTTGAACGTGCGGCACACTGCGAACGTATAGTACGTGTCAGTCAGCTTTCGAATTCTCAGGAGAACGCACCTGGATCAGAACGCATGTACGGGAGCGCCAGCCGGCCGCTCGACGGATTGCCTTGCGGGGTCTGCATAATGCGCGCGCTACTAAATTGAAGAAACGAAGCTGTATCGTACCTGCGAATACGACGTAAAGTCAGGATACTGCCCGAACCGCCTCCCGGCGAGCGCGACAGCAACCGTGACAGTGGAGAAGGGAGAAGCTCGTCGACGGGGAGCAGATGGCATAAGGGTTGGGATGTGAGGTGCATGTCAATAAATGAGACTAAGTACGAGGGGGCACACACCAAACCGAATCGCGCAGAAAGCGCACGGGAGTGAGCAGAGAATATAGACGCCCAGGGACGAGGCAAGGAGCTGAAATCGATAGAGGAGAGAAATGAGCGGTAGGATCGGCGGAACAAACATAGAACTCTGGGGACGAGGCAAGGGGCTAGTATGCCCACTAACTTTAGGTAGTGGGTCCTGAGGAGCAATCGGCTAACTTTTGGCGTGCGTTTGTATTTTCAGTCATGAGCTTTTAGTCATCCGTCATTTACACTTCGTCATCATTCACAAACGTGTCATTGGAAGATACTATCAAATACTATTTGAAGCCCAATATTTGCACCTTTTATCTTTTGCCATCAGGGAATAAATTCTGATTTTCTTGCTTGGTGGATAACTTGTTAGCGGCCCCGTCAGAGCACCTCATGAGTCATTCTTACTTCGTGCTCTGATGGTGTGAGTCATTTTTGGTTCGTGTTCTGACACTATTCTTCCGAGATCATGTGGATGTCAATCTTTTCGTTGTCGGACTCTTTCGTCCTCCTCCATGTCCGATGTCCTCTTGCTCTGTATTCGACCGCAACCCTCAGACATCTCTCTGGAATGGGCCTCGTTATCCATATCTCCTGTTTGGGTTACTATGTCAGGTCTTCGCACGCTCCGCTCTCAATTATCTGGTATCTTGGCACTCCATCGAATACCAGTGTTATATCTTTGCGGGTACAGGAATGCAATCTCGTCTTTGTTCTGGACATGGACCGGCTGAGTTCTGTGGATGCAACCTGATGAGAGCTGGTCGAGCTTCGGGTTGCTCAAAAATGAAAAGTCACCTCATTCATCAATACTCTGAAGGACCGAAGGGCAGTGTACGGGGAGTGAGGGTTGCACCTCGGACTCGCCGTTGCATGTCTTCGAGCTTGGACCATCACTGAGTTAAGTTCCGCCCTTGAATTCCCGAGACTGACAGCCCAGCCGCTCGAGTACGGCGCAAGCATCATTTGAAGGAAAGGTGCGGTTACTCCATCTTGTATATCTCCTTGCCAACTTCTCTGAATTCCGCTTTTCTGCAAGGTGGGCGGCACACTGCCTTGTTCCAGAATTTTCGTACATAGTGTATCTAACCTTTCTGTCGGTGTGTAGGCAGTGCATACACCATTATTTTTAGAGGTAAGCTGATTCTGCGCTCCTCCACATCCATGCTGACTTGGTATTTTTCAGATTCACCCGTGCGGCTTCCAATCTGTGCAGCTTTGTCTGGGAGTGCGCGGGAGACTGGCGAGGACATAGAGGAGTGATTTGGTAACCACGGGCTGGGTGCGTATCAATTTGCTTAGCAGGCATTTGCCTAGAACTAAACACGAGGTTTTGCAGATTCCTCTTGTGTGCGATGCATTCCATTCCGGTGGTGGGGCCTCAACTCCGTGAGTGCGCGCCCTGTGCTTGCTTGATCTCCGAGTTCTAACTTATCTTCTCATCTCGATGTGGGCTTATTGGTGAGTGCGCGCCGCCTGAGATGTGGAGTTTGCTGGTGCATGGCCCCCAAGGTAATTTTTATTGCGGTCGATTACTTCTCCTGCTGACTTGCGTGCAATGCTCGCACGAGCAGCGCTGCGTTAAAATTTTGCGGATGGTGCCTCGGGTGTGCGTGCGTATCGACGGTATCGCATGGTTGCGAACGGCTCGAGCGCAGGGCACTGGGAGAAAATTCATACACTGAAATGTACTACTTACATGTGTGTGCTAACTGTTTTCCAACCGGGCTAGGGTGTCTACTAGAAAAAATGTGGCCGGACTTGAAGTATGTACATTGCAGTCTCCATCTGACTCATGGGTCGGTATGAATACAATTCAGCATTGAAAGCCCTTTTAGGCAGTTAGTGGGCTCTGCCGCGAAGCGCGCTACAAATGTTATCGGTCAATGGGAGAAGAGGGCGAAGGTATAGGCGGTAGCGAACAACGAAGAGGGGTTCGAAAAGTCATTACGAGTACTTTAGTAATCGTTCTTAGTAATCGTCATGGGCCATTTTGCGACCTCCTCAAAACGCTGAAGACATTTATCGTGGAATGAAAATAGTGGCGGTGCTAAGTTTCATTAGGTTTTTGTGACTGCTCGTTTGACTTGTCAGGGGTTAGGGTTAGGGTTTATTGATTCATTAGCTTTCGATCTAATGGTCGTTAAGAATCGTGGGAAATGATTATGTCACAAAATCCGATTTTTCTCTCCTCGCTCTGTGTTTCATTTTCTCATTTTGATTTAAGGCGGCTTTAGTAAGTGAACCTAGTCTCCACGAAGTACCGGGACGTTAAATATTATTACAATGCCGTACAACGTTGAACTTTTGACGTTCATCGCCGTGTGTCACTATGTCACAGCCGTGACTTTATTGCTTTCTTCCACACGTTGTCCGCAAGACGACCTCCTCGCTTTCCACCACACCCTCTTCCTTTCTCACCCTATCTGTTCTTTCAATCGCCGCCTCTTCTAATGTATACCGCCCTCTTTCTTCACTGGTGGCACGATTCTCGACCTGGGCACTAACAACATTCCCTCATGGCCAGGATCTCGAGATTTCGCATGCTAGTTCTGCTGGTGAGGACATTCGTCCAACAAAAAGTCTCGCCTGTTTACCGGCTCAGGATCAGCAGCCGCAACACACTCGACGGGGAGTCGATCATGGGGCGCGGGTGGGAGATGCACGTCGATCGGAGCGATCCGGGGGGTCTGCGCACCAGACGAGAGGGAGGGGCCTGGCGGATGGGACCAATGGGAGACTACGAGGGAGGGAAAGGCAAAGGGTGGGTTTAGGGACGTCGTGAACGCGTGCCTCGCGACGCCTGCGGGGATCGAGAGCGGGAGGAAGAGTCGACAGGAGGAAAGGAAGGAGATGTGGGCGGGACTGACGCTATCGTGGAAAGATACGACCAAGGGCAGGCGTGCCAGGATCCGCAGGACGCTGCAAGTGTAGGTCTTCTCCCATCCTCTTCTTTCGACTGACTAATTCATCGCTCCACTCATTCGCTTCGCTACTTCGCGCCGCGCTACCCATCCGCTGCGCTATGCTGCGTCGCATTACCTCGCACTTCGTACCGCAACTCTTCAATCACCGCGCTCGCTCGCCGCTCATCGCCCATTCGTCCGTCCATCTAAACTTATGATCTCCTGTGTCGTACTACTTGATCTCAATCCCACTCAGCCTTGACATCAAACTCTGAACTGGTACGTACAATCATTCGTTCGTTTGACTTCGTACCAAATTCTCTTCCTTACATTACATACAGTACATTGTACACACACATTCGTTTTGTTTCGCCGACTGACAACTCGCACATGCGATACACCTCTACCCCAATCGAACGAACCACCGACACTGCCTCTGCGGGCTACACTGTCACCAGTGCGCCCTTCATGTGATCGATGTCTCGCGATGGTTTCTAATTTTTCTCCCGTGCGTTCATCCTTGTTTGTCCTCGTCCCCGTTGTCATGAATCGGACCAGCGCGTCCTTTTTTCATGAAGAACCTGTCAACGCGTAGCGACGCGTCGACGGTCACGGCGCACACGTGACAGCTGTCAAGTGCAAGTACCCACGGTTGGAACCCGGACGCAGGCGGGTTCCTCTACGATGAGACCAGAGGGGCGATACGCCCGCGATTAGAACCCGAACGCAGTCGGGTTTCCCTGTATTTGGACAGGGACGACAGTTGAGACCAGGGGCGGAACCCCTGGGAAGGAGAGTCTTACAACTCTATAGAGAACCCCATAGAGTCTCGCAACTCTATGGGAGGAACCCCTACCGCTCCAGGGATCAGGGCATTGTATTGCTCCTGAAAGGAGGCACAAGGGGCGCGATCGGAAAAGTCTATACAATTCTAAAAACATATATAAGATAGGTAGAATCTCCCTGTACTGTAGATTCTACCTCGTCTATACTCAGGCTCTTACCTTGACCTGACAGAGGAACCAATCTCCGCCCTCGCAGAAGCGTCATTTCGTTCAGAACCCCAGTACGACTAGGGTTCTGCTCCTCCTCTTCTTTGTCTCCCGCACGCGACCTCGGGTTTTCTCCTGATCGGTCTGCAGAACCCGCCGGGTTGCTTTCTGTCCGGTTGGCTTAGGAGCCGTTGCTGACACCCGTCTTCTCTTTCGTTCTGGCTCATCCCCGTCCCTTCGTCCCCATTTATTTTTCTTTCTCTATTTCTTACTTTCTCTTCCTCGTCTTTTATTCTTCCTTACTTATTTACCTATATGAATCCAGCCTCAGACTCCGCCCCGATCCGGACGGCACCGCGCTGCGCCCCACGACCATCGAATGACGCAGCTTCGCCCTGTCTTGGGGGACGCCACCAACCAATTCTACAACCGCGGCAGATGAACGCGCGAGACGAGACAAGGAAAAACAAAAGAACCGAGGAGACGGGTCGAGGATGAGCCGGGGGAGAGCGCCGTGTGGGCTGCTACACTCGTCGTTCTCATACGCGCGTCCCGCTTCCCTAGACCCTGATCTATGGGCGTAAGACTCGGTAAGTGTATGTCTTCTTCCGTCATATCTTTCATTCAAATACTCGCCATCTCGCTCACAGCTCCCACCTCGCCTCCTCCCTTCCACCCGTACCTACCGAGATCCAGCAATCTTTTTAAAATTCCCCGTTTCCATTTCCCATTTTATACATACCAGGTGCGGGTGCGGGTGCGGGGCGTGGGCATGAGCACGGCAGGCGCGGTGAACCCCTGCACGGCAAACGGGCTCGCAATGCGCATGGCGGCAGAGCGCTGGCGCGCATGCACTCCTGCCAATTGTGGTTAGTTTGGGGTGGCACAAGGGGAGGGGAGCGTGGGTCAGAGCGTGAACACGAGCATGTCGGCGGGGAGTGCAACATGTTCAGGCACGGGGCTGGCTCTCAAGCCCTCTCTCTCACTCTCCTTCGCCATCGTCACCCACCCCAACTCCACCCCAACTCCCTCCTCCTCAACTCCCTTCCCTCTTCCCTTTCTCCCCCATCCTCACCACCACCCAACTAACCCACATCCTCAGGACTTCGCCCGCTTCTCCGTCTACCCGCCCTGCCTCGCGTCCATGAAGGCCGCCTGGGCCGCGCGGTGCGCGTGTCAGGATCCGGCTTCGTCACTTGGTTGGTTATCCATATCGCCGGTGGGTGCGGGAGCGAGCACCAGTCGGTAAACAGGTGGTAGTAATGCGTGATTGCGGAGCTCCGAAACGACCACCATCTAAATTCCGGCTTCATATACTTACTATTTCTTGGAAATTGAGGGATGAGATCTCAGCTTAAGTAAGCTGTAGAATTTTGGTCGCTTACCTACGCCGGGATTTAACTCGCTGTCCGGTAAGTCAGCGCTAGTCAGCATTAAGGCTGTTGATTGATTAGCTATGTCACCGAATATGTGGTCGCGATAATAAGATGATGGGTTTGTGAGCATAGAATACCACAGGGACAACCAGCGAATAAATGACCGATCCTCTAAGTAGAAAGTTATCAATATATCACCATATCCCTACTTTCAGTATATGCCATAGTCACTCGTCGCAAACGCTGTCACTGTGGACCGTAAAGTGTCAAGAAGCAAATACAATACCACGGCGGCAAGCGACGTGGTTTAAGCAGGGAAGGAGTGGTTCGGACTCCGCTATCGCTGGAGCTATAATGGGACGTTGCGGCACAATGCCGATCACAGTGCCGATTGGACGCATCAACATGCAGAGTATTAACCGTTCTCTTAAGATTATGGTCCCTATTCGTTGGGATATGTTTGGTCTTACCCCATTTCGCACTCTCCGCTCTTCTAAGGCTTCTCTCCTCCTCAATTTCCCATCAAAATTCATTCAAACACACAGCCCCTTCATATTCCGTGGCTTCCGAACCAGCTATTGGTACGCCGTTCAACGGCACTGAAAAGCTGTAGAACATCACCAGAATTGGGTTGACTGCGCCGCAGTCTGACATGCTGTTGAACTGCTTACTGCAGATACATAAAGCCAATGGTGCCTCTTACCTATATTCCCTACATCCACCCTTAATATCACTGCACAGATTCCGAACGACCCGCGTTTCGGTTTATCTCGCGAGACAAGCACTCCAAGATTGCTCAATATGCCAGTGGTCTGACAGCCGAAGTTCGCCGGAGCGAAGCGAAGGTGCATCTTGTTTACAAGTAAAGTACTCGTTCCTGCCGCGCGAAGCGACGGCTTGCTCCAACCAAGTGAGCAGTAGAAAGGTAGATATAAAATGGGGGATGGGAGGGTGGGGCAAGAAAAATCGAAGCTTGCACGCTGCAAGCAGAGACCGGCGGAGTCGACATCAGAGTCAAGAGCAGAGAGACTCTGATCGTCGATCTCTGCTGATCCACAAACCCTGTTCTCCCGATCACTCATGCTTCGTGAGAGGGAGAACGTCAATTTGTGGATGATGCTCGCCGACTCAGTCCACACATGGAGGGAGGCGGGAGAGAGCCCAGCCCACGGGCTCTCCGGCGCAATGGGGGGGAATACTCGTGGAACCCCGACAAGTGTAGGAGTGTGCGACGCATCCGCAGAGGATTCCCGCCCAGATAGGAGAACACGACGTACCATGGAATGGAACTGAGAGCCTGTCCTGCACACCACAATCCACAGACGATATTGACAGTCCGAGCACCGAGATAAATGTAGAAGCAACACGATGATGGAATGCAATGCGGGTACCGCCTGTAGCGTGCACCTGCTGGATAATGCATGGATAATGGATATGTGCGTGCAGGAACATCTACAAGATGCTTGGGCCACCGACAGCGTATGTGGATGTGGCGGGCAGGGCAAGACCTCAGTGAGATAGGGGCTCGAGGTCCGGCATTGTCGTTGCGCGCCGGCGGCGAACCCGAGTGTGATAGACGACGACACCAAATGAAGGAGGTTCGAAATGGGTGGAGCTGGAGCCCTCAAGGACAGCGATGAGGAATGGAACCCTTTAGGGGATATAGTGAATGTAGATGGCTCGACATCGCGCCAAGAGGACCCGTGGACCAGTAGATGTCGACTCCAGGATGAGGAAGCCAGAAAAAGGCAAGAAAAATCGAAGCTTGCATGCTGCAAGCAGAGACCGGCGGAGTCGACATCAGAGTCAAGAGCAGAGAGACTCTGATCGTCGATCTCCGCTGATCCACAAACCCTGTTCTCCCGATCACTCATGCTTCGTGAGAGGGAGAACGTCAAGTTGCGGAGATCCAGCTTACAGTACTGTAGGTCACACTTTGTCACATCATGCCCAGCTATAGATTTCTTGTAAGTATTTTCTCTGTATTACATTGTAACATGCTTATAAACCTCAAAAATACGGCCGGGTAGATGACTGCACTCTTGAAGTTGTGCGCCGACTCAGATCAGGTGGCAGCGTGATGACAGCTGTCATCGCGGGGATCACCGTGTTGCGACATATATGGGCCTTTTCTTGATTGCACTTGCCAATTATGCAGTATTCAACCAAGGGTAGGCATCCCATACTTGACTAGCATATATGGAGACAATATGAAGGTATTCCAAGCTTTGGCCCCCCAATTTTTTTTTTCCTGACCCCAGTTTTTTTTTTTTCTTGCTCAATTTTTTTTTCAAATAATGTGACGTTTGGAACACCATAGATACGTGTAGAGATATCTAGAAAATAAATCTGCATTTCAGTCCAAGCTGAAATTTTACTTTATTTGGTGTGAAAGTTCTCCCACAGTGAGAAGAACACCTCGGAAACGATCGCATCCACTCTGTGCCTATTGTGGTAAAATCCATTCGATGGGCTTCGTGGTGCATGAGAAACCATATCTGAGAGAACAGATGCAGCAGGACTGGGACTCCGTGATGCCGGCGCCGGTGGCGTATGGTGATGAGGATTCCTCACCGTTTCCCGCGCACGCGCAAGCAAGGCGGTCTTCCGGGCTCCTATTTTTTCTGCCTCCCATTCCTCAAGAGGATCGCTCCGCTCGCAGATCTTCACATAAGCGATACGGAGCCAGTGGGGGATATCGTGTTTCTCGGCAAGCACAATTTGTTCAATAGGGTCAATTTCGCCTCTCCAAAAGGTTGGACCGATCGACCTGTTTTCGAGAGCAGCGATAGCGCACTCGCGAAGCCGCTGGAAATCAAAGCGCGTAGAGATGGAGAGGAGGCTGATCCACTCCCGCGTCGATGCTCTGTGGTGCTGGAATTTCCTCCAAGTTTTACAAGTCAGAACAAGATAAAATGATCCAGGTGTTGGACTCACTCTTCATAGAAGAAATCGCAGAGTGCTTCAAACTCGGGCGGAGTGACCCCGGGCAGCGGGATCGCGCGCTCGTCGCTACATCCATCCGGGCTGTCCGCACCCGGAGGACACGCAAACATCCAGTTAAACACCTCCGATTCCTTGCGAAGATAGTAGCGGTGAACTTTGAAGTGCTGGTTCCCCACCTGAGTTTCACGATAAGCAGAGACCGCTGTGCACCTAATCGACACTTACCAGGAAGATCGCCATAACATCATCGTCGAAGTAATACCTTTTGTTTTTCCGGGGGCTATCATCCGCCTGTGAGGGTTCGATGTCTGGAGTGAGCAACATGCTCAGATTCTCCAGCTCAGGCAATTCTGCTCGGCTCATGATAATGAGATGAAGGTACGGAGGAGGGTCAAGTGCGGGCGAAAGTCGAGTCGTCTACACGTGTCCGCATGGCCCCACGACTTCAGATTGTCTTCAGAGGCCAAATTTAAACATTACGTTGACCGCCAGGCAGACGCAACCCTGAAAGTCACATTATGATCCATTCCGAAACTCATGCTGAACATCACAAAATAGAGAAAATAAATAAGGTCCTTGCTAGCATCGTTTTTATGAGAAAAATACCTCGTCGACGATGCGCGCCGCGCGCTTTGTCTGATAATCGACCATCGGCGCAAGCCCCATCACGGGACTTGGCGACCGCCAGCTGTAGACCGGACTCGGCGCGTGTGCGCCGTAGGTTGCCGAGTCCCTAAAAGCCTCGCGCGCACGGGCGATCTGCACGGTCTTCTTCAGCCCAATTTTTTCCGCCTCCCATTCCTCCAGGCAGTTTGGGCGCTGGCAAAGGGCAGTGTACGCAGGTGCAAGCCATTCAGGGATGCTGTACTTCATTGCGAGCACCAGCTTGTCGATGGGGTCGAAGGTCGTTGGGCTCTCTTCTATGGAATGGATAGCCTGGGCACGGAGGAGGTCGAATCCAAGACGGGTGGAGATCGACAGCAGCGTGATCCACTGGCTGAGGGAAAAGCTGGCCCTGTGGTACATCCTAAGGAACATCGGCGGCGTGAATATTCAATATTTTCTTTGGTGGGGAGAAAGATAGATCTCACCCGTTGTAGAAGAAGTCAAGCAGGCACTCAAATTCCGAAATGCCCACTTCCTCCAAGGGTATGGCCTCGCTTTCTAGAGTCCCAAAGTCGCCGAACGGCCCTGCGAACAGCTCCTGGAAATAAATCGAGTCCCGCGCAAGAAAGTGACGATGGACCTTGAAGATCTGGTTCTCAACCTACGTAACCATGGTCAGATAAGAGTGCGAGAGCGCACTAAAATCGAAATTTACTTTAAAGTAGGACATCTGGTCATCGAAATAGTATCGGGGATTTATGGAGCAGACAGCGGCGGCGCTATCGGGGTACTTTGAAATGGCCTCATTTAGAAGCTCGCCTGATGAGGATTGGGGGGACGGCGGCGGAGAGTCGACAGCCCCCATGATGAGGCTCCCCTGGGCGGGAGACCAGGATGGACTGACTGCGGTGGAACCGGGAAGGCTCCCGTTTGGGAGACCAATGGATGGTACGCCAGGACGAGGAGACCAGTCTTGCCCTGGAGTCGCAGCCACCGACTGCGGGCTATGAGGACTGGCAGGAGACAGCGGAGACGATGAGCGACTGGTGAACCGCGAGGAAGGCGCCGAGTAACCACTCATTTCTTGATGCCAGTGAGCCTCGACACTCTGCGAAATGTGGTGTTTATAAGGGAGAACCATGCACGCGCCTCGTGGTAGTCTAACGAGTTATGCACTCCTTTCATGAGAAGCTCCGGCGATCAAAGGGAAAGCAAGCTTTCCTGGAGCGAGAAGGCACGACGGTGAAGTATTATTGCTGCAAACTTGCCGCTGCAAGCAAGCATCTAAGAACAATGAACCGATCACGGAGTGGAGATCGTATGTCTGCTGGTAGTCTAAAAGTTGCCTGTGAGTGGGCACCGAGCGTTGGGATGCGCTTATCAGAGCTTACTCGTAAAGAATTCTGGCCAGACATATTGGTACCGTGCAGACTTTCGTCACTTCGAAAAAAAACTAGATCGCTTGTCCACCGACGCTGAAGTTGCAAGCGGTAGTTCGGTTCGACATCGTATACGGGTGTCACATCCCGAAGGTCCTTGGAAGGTCCTGCATTTGACGAGGAATATCTAGGCGCGATCAACAGTCTGGCCCGCTGGGTGCCTGAACCCCAATCACTTTGCGAAATGAGAGGCCGTGGCGAGGAGAGGCCGTCCACAGCCAAGTTGAAGATGACCAATGTTCCCAATAGTGTTTTTCTTTCGCCGAGGCTTGGTCGAGGCGACGGTGCAACGGTCAAGGGTCGGGTCAACCTCCGAAGTTGTTTGGTTGTATTGATTTAGTAAGGCAATAGCAACTCCTTGCGCACCGCGTCCATGCTTGCGTGGTGCTTGCGTCCATGTCTTCTGGTACGTGGTTTGGCCCCTTTTCTCCTTTCCTCAAGGCCCTCACACTGCGCTCTCTTCTACTCAGCTTGCACCGGACCTGTAGAACATGAAATTGCGCTGCGTGAGATGAATTCTACATCGCTACATCGATCGGCAAGTTAACGGTCCTTATAGCGTACGCAGCCCACATGAAGGATCTGAATGGTCGCTATCTCGCGAGATGCGCTGGATTTAAATTTGGTGTTGGCGGCGGGCGTGCGTCCGCCCCTCCTCGCTCCTGTTGGCCCCCGAGCTTAAAAATAGACGACAGTAAGTGTTTCAGAATGAGAATATTCACCCATAAATCTACCCTAGTCTACCCTAGGTTCCTTCTAAAATCTCACGTCTTGCAGGAATCCAGTCAAAAGTATGGTTTGACATGAAGTCTTGGCTGCAATCATACCAGTTTCCCAAACCAGCACCGGCGGCCACCTCATGCACGATATTCATTGAATCTGCACGGATTGAAAGAGAGGAGACCGACAGAAAGAGCGGTGAAATAATCAATTGATTCTGGTGTCCACACACAGGTACCAAACTGAAAGGCAAAAGAAAAGCTACGGACATTTCGTAGCCTTGGCAGGTTAACCACTGTCGTCATCGGAGTTGAAAAGCATATCATCACCACCATCACCATCGCCAGTGTCCATTCCGTCCGAGTCATCGTTGAAATCCGCCTGCTTGATGCACAACTGCTGCTCAAGAAATTCCGCCAGGACCTCTGCACCTACGCCGGAATGCCACTTGAGATCGTGAAGATCAGCACAATCATCTCCCAGTTCGTCCATCAACTCCTGAGGATTAGGGCTCTGTTGCTCGAAGGCAATATCGCCGCCATGGAAGTGTACCCTTAGGGTCCATTTGAAATGTAGATACCAGAACATGTGTGATGCGGAATTGCGCGGAAGATGCGCATTTGGGACTTCGATGGGGAGGTCCCCAAAGTTGATGATGCGCCCAGCATCCTAGAACGTCCCGCATCAGCTAATCCCATATCGCAAAGATAGTAACCACACCTCTATGTCGATACTGAACATGTTCTCCATGAACGGCGTAATCAGTGCATCGCACAGGGTGATAGCATTTTCAGCAGTTCTGTACGCCTCGTGTAGGTTCTCTTTGTCAGCATCTCTTATCGCGTAAGACTAACGAGGAAGTTGAGGTTAGCCATTTGATGGGTCGAAACCACAGGACGTACCCGATAGGCCACAGCGGGAGGGCAAACCCATATTATGGAAGTTGGGAGATCTGAGCGGGCGGTGACACAGCACAAACCACAATCGCGTTGCGTGACGGCGTCAATGATAGCCTGAGGCATCTTATTCTGCAAAATTTGGTTATTATCTAGGTTCAACACCCAAGCGTAACGCCTCACGTGTCGATTCAGGTCTTCTCCCACATCCTCCCCGAAACACCCAGCCGCCTTTTCGAATGCGCGAAGTGTGCCTACACAAAAACGGTCACCGACTTTTTCGCGATATGGCTGACCATCTGGAACCAAGGTCGGTGCATCATGGTAATGGAAGGCGTAATGCAAACCTAGGACTGGGCCGTACACCGCTGCCTCCAATAGCTCGTCAGAGTCGCGCGGAAGTAAGGGTCCCTCGAAAGAATCCACGACGTAACGCAAGACGTTGAATCTCTTCAAGTTGACTTTTTGTAGCTGGAAGTTGATATTGCGATCCCGATAGTGATCATCTATGATATCCAGCCAGCGATAGAAGGTCCGTATTGTCATGGGGTAGTTTTTAAGGTTCCAGCCTGAAAAGTGATGTTAAGGGAAGTAAATCGCGCGCTGGTGTGGTACCTCCACCCATAAACGCAAATGGGTACTGCTGAAAGGAATAGAGAAACATGTCGCGCTGTTCAGAGACTGACTTTTGCGACAACACGAACCTATGGGATGCTAAAGGATCAGAGTGGCACGAACAGAATGGAGCTCACGGATATGCCATGGTAAGGTGGAAGAGCGTTGCTCAACCGTCAACGCACAGCCTTGCGGGCGGAGCCTTTTTCTACCACGGTCACGGGTCCTAAAGTTGAGTGGACCCACATCCGACGAGACGGAGGAAAAGTGACCATCGGATGCCCGTTTGCCACGATTCCGTCGGACGAGAACCATTTCTGATATGGCCGCACTCCAGCGGAGAAGTTAAGAACTGTTCGACATTTCAATTGTTTCTCGGCACTCGCGGAAAAACTAGTCTCTCGGAGACAGACACTTCAATACGGTGGGATCTCGTACCTCGATCGTATTGAAAAACCAAAAAAGATTCGAGCTTGTCATGAACACTACACGAGGTCCCTTGATTCTACTGCTGTACACACTGAGGTGAAACCCCAGAAATTTGACCGTCAGCGGAGCAGACTGTCTTGCCATTTCGGCAGACATGGACAGTGCACAAGGCCCCTTAATTCTATTGCTGTACACACTCAGGTAGAACCCCAGAAATTTAACCGTCAGCGGAGCAGACTGTCTCGCCATTTCGGCTGAATGTCAATCGAACACACTGCCGAGCAAGAAATGAGCAAATTCGAGGTCAACTCCTGACTTTTGCTTGTCGACAAGAAGAATAGAGAGATAGACGAATTATTGTCGGTAGGTAACTGAATAAAGTACACACGGTGCGCCCGCAATTAATTTCCCAAGGCCGTGGGGAGAGTTGAAAACTGACTCGAATGTACTGAAACATATTCACACCACCCGAAAAATGCATCTCTGTCGGCATGCTGTTAGCACAAAATCTCTGTGGGGAGAGTTGAAAACTGACTCGAATGTACTAAAACATATTCACACGACCCCGAAAAATGCATCTCTGCTGTTGACACAAAATCTCCGTTGGCATCGGTCTTCGATGGAAAACGCACCAAAACCGGCGAAGGGGCTGGGTACTTAAATTGCGAGCATCGTGTGGTCCTAGATGAACTTGAAATTCATCCGATGGAGTGGTATCCGTGGCGCCGATATCTCAACGCTGAAAAACGAGACGTTCACGTTTGGGCCTCTGAGAATAGTGTCAATGGGAATCGCTACCTAGTGGCCGGTGGGTTTCTGAACGTTCTTGGTGCACTGTTACTGATGCTGACAAGGTTGTTGGACCAACGGCGGAAGGATCACTGCACAAGTGTTTTACGACTGGCTGGGGGAGATTTTGCTCAGTCGGTGCTCCTTCCTTGTAGCATAGACGCGCCTGACCCATTAATGCAGACCGTTCGAACGGAAATTATGTATTGGTGTTCATCGGACCCAGAACGCCGTCAGTGGGCGTTGAGACCGAATATATGTCCTCCCAAGCCTTCCAACAATATGTCAATGTCTCAGTTACCAACAGAGCCTACGTACAGGCCGGTCCCCAAGTCCTTCAAGCAGGCGACTACTTGTTGTTCCGCCTTTCCGCGCAGGGCCAGTTGAGAAGAGTGGTACCAGACCTTCGTGAAACTCCGATCACTTCACGCACGGTAACACGACCGACTGGCACTGGTACTAAGAAAAACCCTCATAAGCGGGTAAGAAATTTAACCTGACCTTTCATGTAATAGCGGGCTCACCCATACAATACTGCCAGTCGCAACTGGTCCGCAACGACGTTCGGGCTCGGGACCTTTGCTGTCGGGCTACTGGAATACTGGTTTTGGGGCGTCGCAGGGGACAAAATTTCAAGGGGATGCAAGTGGCCCACATCTACCCACTGGGATACTGGAACATGGGAGGTCTTATTCTGTCGTTTGCCGCCATATCTAAATTAAACTATAGGCGAACCGGTTGTTGTCGTCCCAGGTTAGGCACCACCTGGCGGCCGTCAAGGGAGATCATGCTGAGAATGCGTTATTGATGAGATCCGACGCTCATGATCAGTTCGACGACTACCAATTTGGCTTTTGGCAGGTAAGAACTTCAGGCTACTCGGTCCCTACAATCAATCTCAGCGATATTGCATCAGAGAAATAACGCTGGACCCGGGCCGGCATTCTATCGCTTCGAGCGTTCAGGAGCACCATCTATCCCGGTGCTGTCGAATTCACCAATGGGGGTACCTCTCGGGACCACTGCGACGCCAAACTTCAGGTCCGAGCTTCTGAAGAGCCATTTTGTTACATGCCTCCTGTGGCATGTCTGTGGCTTTGGGAGGGACATGAATAAGTAGGATTGCCTCCTAGTAGTTCCTTTTACCTTCTTTCACCGTTGTATGATCTCCCATTATTGTTGACTCGATATGCCAGTGTAACACCTCGAACCGTGAATATATAAAGAAACCCGCACTTGCGTGGTGACCCATTTTCAAGAAAGGTATTTGCTGATTCGCAATGCGGAGAGGTGTATGACTGTGGCGTGTCACCGGATCGGACACGATGGGAGTGAAAAATCGAGTACAGTTGTAGTCACAGCGCTGGTTCCTCAATTTAATAGGCATTTTAGTTAGCAGCACTTCTCTAAATATTGCAATACGAATAGTTCGGCGCGAAACTTAATTTTAAGTATCTAATTTGGGACTGCATCAAATTGAATGATATTTGTTCTACTATACTTAGAAAAGTGTAACTAACTAAAAGGATCACTAAATCTATTAGTAGCCAATCAGAGTGCTCGCCTATGGATTTAGTGAGCAGTTTAGTTAGCTTCATTTTTCTAACTATAATAAAGCAAATATTATTCAATTTGATTCAGTCCCAAATCAGATATTTAAAATTGTGTTTCAGGCCGAACTATTTGTATTGCAATATTTAGAGAAGCGCTGCTAACTAAAATGCCTATTGAATTGAGGAACCAGCGCTGTGAGTATGGTTCAAAAGCAAGATTGCCGGCAATTGCCGCCGGCCGGCAGTGATGGCGGAGTTTGATGTCATCTTTTCAACCCCCTATTTCAACCGAAAGTTCTGTTCTATAGTTCACGGGGTGAAATTCGGACATCATACACATTCAGCACTCACTGTGTGTATATAACTTACCTGAGGAAAATCCTAATCTGGTCCTGGGCGTGCTCACGTATTCCGCATGCCCAAGTTGCTCGCCCAGAACTTACTTAGAAGGTGTCGGACCAGCTCGAAACAAATGTTTACTTACTTATTTTCGACTCCAACTTTCAAGTCGACCTGCCGCGCGGGATAAATCTCTACCGACGCCTGGCATTTCATATGATCATTTTACATCTCCCACATCGTCAAGTGCGGGTTGACTTCCATTCTGTTCTATTCCTTGAACCCCGACAACTTGATTACTTACCCCCATCACCACGGCCATTCCGCCCTTCATTTGACACTCATTCCATCCATTCTTTCGTACTCACATCGCGATCCCGGTACCGTCCTGGCAAGCTGCGTCCTGGAGCCAGAGCGATAAGCAAGCAAGCCGCTTGCGGTCCTGATGTCAAATATATCAATCATATCATCTCATATCATATCAGAAGAATAATCAGAACGATACCCATCAGATTTAGAGTTTGCTCAACCCAACCTTCACCACCTACATTCACTTCAAGATACGGCTTTACTGCATCGGGACTTCTAACTCCTAAGTGGTGGCGCCATCGCGTGTGGCGTCGTATCTTTTGAATTTTGAGTACTGTAATTGATAGATACGACGAGTACGGCCGCGGACGACACGCACGTTCTTCGCGACTTCCCGGTGGTCCGTCTTCTTAACGGAAGAGGAAATTCGACAAAAGTAGAAATGGATAGTACATTCATGAGGAACTTGTATATACGTACCGACTGGCAACGGTGCAAATATAATGGTCCAGCTGCTGCGCATCCCGTAGCCTATTTACTTACCTCGCTACTTCCTTGTACCCTTCTCGCAATCGCAGTCACACGAGTAGGACCCCGAACCCTCTTCTCTGCCCCATCAACTCATAAATATCGAATTCGAATCCGGACAGGACGCGCAAAACGCCGTGACGTCGACGCGTTTTACCCCGCGCCACATGACCTACCCCGCATTTGATCGAATATATTCCTGACGCGCTGACGTGATGCGATAAATTTAATACATACGTTGGGGTCGCTGGCCCATGGGGATCGTTCCCCGCACCAATGGCGATTCGTGCGTGTGGGGTCGAAGCGGGGATTACATTTTAATTGCATTTGCGGCGATTTCATGGACGCTGCAGGGAGGGAGGAGAGGCGGCGAAGGCGAAGGCGATGAGGGAAACGATTAGGGTTGCCGGTTGCCGTCGCCGCTCACACGAGCAATAAATAATATACGGACGAGTCACGACCGCCCGAGCGGCACAAGTAGAATGGTGATGGAATGAAGATGGGGATAAACTTAAGCTCGAGCTCACACGACCAATAATACGATATCTTGGGGAAGGCGCTTACGGTGACTCAGTCGGGACCACCTGGGGTAGTAGTACGAATCATCCGCCGAGAGCTGGAGCGAAGAGAACAACAACGGGACAGGCTCGCTTTACTCATAAGTAGCTAATGGAGGGAGCAAGGCACGCAATAGCTGGAGAGAACGAACAACGTGATAATACAATTTATATTTGCTTGGGTTTATACGACTTTTTGCTTCGACGGCAACATACTGTACAGACAATTCAATGCGATAGGTACTTGGGCAGATTGAGGTGAATTGCGATTCGTGATTGGTTATTATATGGTGTATTGAGTTAGACGGAGTCGGCAGAAGTGACGGACTGTATGTTAGGTCAGCACGACGTCGAGGAACAAGGCAGGAAAGGCAAGGGGGGACAGGAGGAGAGAGGAGAGGAAACAGACGTACGATAGCATCAGAAGCGACGACGGTGGCCTTGGGTGGGGAGCCGGACACGGCGGCGGAGGTGCGCGCAATGGCAGCGAGATCGACGCCGCCGTTCTTGAACGCATTCATGCGGACCTTGCGCGCAGAGGCGATGTCCTCCTCGGAGAGCTCGAGCACGGGCGACGCGGGGCTCTTCTTGGCCAACGAGGCGGCTGTCGAGTGGGATTGAGATTAGCGCCGGCGCACACGACCAAAGGCAAAACATACGTTCGTCCGAGTGGCCGCTCAGGCTGTCCTCGTCGTCCCCGAGCTCCTCGTCCAGCTCCTGCTGCCCGTCGTCGATCCCTGCAAACTCTAAGTCGCGCTGCAGCTCTGTCGTTAGCATAGTAGAAGACAAGAGAAGGATGAGAATGCATGCAACGCACCTCGTTCTCAAGACTGCCCCAGTTGTGCGCGCCGCCGCCGTTCTTGCGCAGGTTGTTGTTCAGGCCCGTCTTACTCTCGGAACGGTCCTTGAGCATCGAGCGCAGCGAGGCGGAGCGAGACGTGCGGGTCATGATGTATAGCGTGGAATGAAGGGTAGTGAAACTGAGACGAGGAGTAGAGTGGGTATGGACGTGGATGAGGGTTGGGTCGTTACTAGCAGTGGTGGTGGTGGAGTTGGTTGGGTGGGTTGTGGTGCAAGAAGACTCACGCGAGCGACGGCAATTTATAGCATCCCCGTCCGCACCAAAGCGACCAATACATACACTCAGGCTCGGCAACTTCTTTGTTATCATTGTGCCCTTTGTGCCCTTTGTACGTAGGAACAAACCGGGTCTTCCTCGCTACGACGCCGTAGTTAAAGCCTTTGTCTGGAGCCCAATTGTCTTTCGACTCACAACGAAGGCGCAGACGAGGCGCAATCTAGATCATTCTTGGATCATTCGAATATGGACGGTACATAACGTACGCGAGACATGTGATCGGACCCCGTACACCCACGGCGGAATATCGTGGGTTTCGAAAGTTCTAGTCGTCTGCACTGCGATTCGATAGTTCGAAGCCACCGCCCTCTAGGGTAGACCGCCCTCATTTACCTCGACGTCGTCAAGGTTGAATAATAATATTCGGGTTGGTATGGTTCTCACAATAAATTATAAATCTGGAGGTAACAAGAAAGAAACACGAGCTCCAACCGAACACAGAATTCGAACGAACAATGGCGCAACAGAGTGCAATCTGGAAAGGAAGGTACGTACCAGGTCAGAGTTCAAAATTCAACAAGTTGAACTTACCAAACTGGATTGGCCTTCGATCTCTTTGATGGCGGAAAGATATCGAAGAACACAAATATGAAATGAAAGAACGAAGGCGCAAAAGATGACAGGTATGGCACACACAGATGCCAAGAGAAGAGTCGCAAACAAACTGTGGGGGGAATTCAACGGCGCCGCAAGAAACAAGAAAAGATTGGTATCTTCGGCACCGCACATTGGTTTGGTTAAATGAGCGGTAGGTTTCGAAGATCCGCTGGGTGTAACCTCACAGCAACTTCGAAGACATTGAAATTTGATCCGTGAGTCGAGACGCTGCAGCAGACGTTATCATATGGGACTGCCAGCGACGGACGTTGCGTATCAAGAGAGACCCAAACGACGCGGTAGTAGCCAGCCAGGGAGTCAACATTAGGCGCTTGGGTGGAAACAAAGTCGTATAGCTCCGAGCTCGCGAAAAAAGAAGAAAAAGGACTCTAGGACCAAGTTGAACTTGAAGTGAGGCTCACGACACGGTGAATCGTAATGCATGACATGCATATGGAGATGCCAACACTTCGAACCTGGAACCTGGGATCGCCGAGATATCTGCGACTCGCAAGGCCGAGAGCTAGGAATCTAGGTCGGGACTGGACGTTTCCCACAGATTCGTGAGTCGTGATTAACGCCGGCGCCTCAGCCCACGCTTGTGTGAGTACTTATCCTCGAGTCGTCGATTCTCAGCCGGCGGTAGCGGGCAAAGTCCGAGTGGAATGCCATGCCAGTACGAGTGAGATGTCAGTGCAGAAGCTTGCGGCCGGTGAATTATATCTGGTGTAACTGTTTGAGTGGTTCGTGTCGAGTGTCCCCACGCCGGTTCCAAAAGAAAGCGAGCGGCGAGCCAAGGCCCAAAAGCAAGCCAGACAAAGCCAGTCACCCAGGGGTCCTCCGAGTCATCCAACATAGATTTAATAAAGATCCGGATCCGCGCATCCAAATAAACCCAGATCATTGAGTGAGAATACCGTATCCGATGCGAAGAGGCGTCGCGGGAGAATCCAGACTCGGTACGTCCCCGTCGAGAAGAATAACTCAAGACGAGACGAGGCTGGCGGTGGACGAGTGAACCAAATCCGAGTATTCTTCCGGGGTCTTCTTGAGCCGGCGTTTCAAAAGGAATCCTCGCATTGAGCATTCGCCGTCGAATTCTGATGGTCCTCGTCAGAACGAGCTGTTCTTGCCTCTGGAGGATCCGTCGGACGGCTCTCGCCGAAGACATGATATGAGTAAGACGCAGAGATAGCAAGAATGGCCGGGTCGTGCTATCGCGGCGCGTCGGTTGAGTTTTCGTCTAGCCCATGCCAGTCGATTTATTAGTGTGCCCTCAGTCCGACTCGCCGAGCAAAGCGGGACTAACAGTAGGCGCTAGAATTACTCCCATGAGCGCTTCGCTGGGCATCAAGCTCGGAAGATTCCGATAGCAATGGTTCCTTGCACAAAGCCTCCAGGCCTCAGAGAAACGCTGAACGCGACTGCTTGTAAAATAGCGACATGGTTGGGAAGGAAAAGGAGGCAGTGTCCATCAGTGATATTTCATTATTATTTATTTTATTTAATTATCCCTAATTCGCTCATCGTCTCCATCGTCCACCACTGGGACTAGCAAGCCCGATCCGACATCCAGAGGAACGATACAGCATTCTATAGTCCTTCACATCTCCAGTGACCGTTCCCTCACCGTGCATTCCTTGCGCGCCGTCGCACGAGCTATCAAGCACGCTTTCGGTATTCGACACGACCTGAGCCATGGCCACTCTCGAAAGCTCCGTTCGAGCCCTTCTACGCCCCTCGGACCAGGTCAAGGTCATCCTCGAAGCTCTGGTAGTCCACCCGCCGAATAATACCGGTACCCCTGATCCGCCGCCTTCGCCGAGTCGTCTAGATGACCCTCGGGACAAGCGGATTTTGGCTGTAGTGGCCCACAGCGAGGGCCCGAATACGCAGGAAGAGGGCAGGTACGCTTTTCACTGCCTCCATCTATCCAATGTTCTAACAATAAATGAATGCTTTTTGCAGTGTGTTTATCCTGAAGTCAAAACCAATCGGCCGCGTGTTCGACCAGTCCGACATCTTGCGCGTGTTTCCCGTGTTTGGCGGCTTCTCCATCACCATGGCGCAAGTCCGGCGCGAGACGTGGCCCATGGCGCAGGCCTCCCCAGGCAAGTTAATTTTATACTCGCGACTTGAGCCGCCGAAGTCCGGATTCTTAACCATCCGTAGGCCTGCTTAGCCTCACAATCAAGCAGGGAGACATCGAGGGCCTGGAACCGCTTACGCTGTGCACACCACACGTCCAGACTCTGCGCGATGTGCTGGCGGAGTGCAAGCGGTTGAAGGAAATCGCAGGTAAGTTCATCATGCTTCAGCTCATATTATATTGTTGACGACGCGTGGACGAACGATGATCAGACGCGCCGCCGGCCTCGGCGATCCCACCGCTCACGACGTTTTCGTGGTTGGCACCGTACACGTCAAAGCGCGTGCCGTTGCCTGCATGTGCGTTTTCGATTTCATTTCTAGGTTTTTCTATATGGACACATCTAATAGGCCGAGTTAGTGTTTTCCGCCCCACAGGACCTTCGCGTCGGGCAAAAACCCCTCCACACTCGCCTCTCCTCCGCATTCGCCGGCGAAGCAGGCGACGACTCCACCGACATCGTGCTCATCCGGGACGAGTGGATCCGCGACCGCGTACGCAAGACGTGTTCGCAGGGGAAACATAGCCTCAGGTGTGCGCTGGGTTTTTCCTGTATTATTTATTTGCGGTTCATACCCGAAACAGAATACGCATCGGGACGTTCAACGTGAACGGCAATCCCCCGTCCCAGGATCTGTCGTCGTGGGTCGGCGGGAATGTCAATCAAACCCGAGACGCTTTCATTCCACCACTGCAAAACATATCACCTCTGTCCATCGGCCAAGTTGTGAAGAATCCTTTCGAGGACCAGGACAATGATCCACTGGGTAAATCATCCGCACTACAACGACATGTATTTATTTTCTTTGTGCTGAGACATTGCCCGCAGAACTCGCGCCCGACTCTGAACCTAAACCCGAGTCGGTCCCCGCTTTGGACGAGAAGGAGAAGTCCCCTGTAGACGCAGACCTGCTCGTTCTAGGCTTCCAAGAGCTGGACCTCTCCACTGAAGCGCTTCTCTACTCAACGAGCACGTTCCGCGAAGACGCCTGGTGCACCGCGGCGTTTGCGGCCCTCGGCGCGCAGGCGGAGATGTATGAGAAGCTTGCATCCAAGCAGCTTGTCGGGATACTGATTGTGGTGATCGTACGGAAGTCACTAAGGCCGCGCTTCAGCGAGATTAAAAGCGCTGCGGCGGGGACGGGTATTATGGGGCTTATGGTCAGTTCAATGCCCTTCAACAGAATTTAAATAGAACATGAACCATCCAACAACGCAGGGAAACAAAGGTGGGACCGCCATTCGGCTGAAGTTTACCCCGACCCCGACGGAGGCCTTGGCGAACCCTGCCCCAACCGTACTCACCTTTGTCAACGCGCACCTGGCGGCGTTCGACGAGATGGTGGACAGACGAAATGCGGATTTTCACGATCTTGCGAAGCGCTTGAGGTTCGATCTAGACACGGATGATGCGGTGTCGGTGACGATTTTCGAGAGCGATGTGTTGTTCTGGATGGTGGGCTATTTGATGTCGTCGTTTTGTTGACGTTCTTCGCTGACCTTTTTTTTTTTACTTCGCTAGGGTGGTAAGTTGCCATGTATTGAAAAGGTCGTGCAAGCGCTAATGACAGGTGCGCCGCTGCACACGTAGATCTAAACTACAGGCTCGATCTCGCCGACGCCGACATTCGCACCATCTTGAGCTCGGACGAATGGGCAGAGAGCAGATATGAGACACTTCTCCGGTACGATCAGGTGCGTATGCGTTCTCCGCAAATCCACTTCTTTTATGACGGTGGAGTTCACTTTAAACTATCTGACAGCTGAAATCCGCTGTACGCGCCAATAAAGCGTTCGACATGTTTTCCGAGGGCCCGATCACGCATTTACCGTCGGTCTTTTCCACATATTCCGTGATTCTATCTTGACGATTCGGTAGGACGTACCGATTCAACGCGGGATTGCTGAAGGACGATCTGGGATATGATTTGAAGTATTGAAATTCACCCGTTTGCGTACGACTGGTAGCTTATGTCCAACGAATAGACGGCGTCCGGCATGGACCGACCGCGTGCTCTTCACCTCAAACGCCTTCGCGCCGGTACAACAGCTCAGCTACACAGGCCATCCGCAAATAACACAGAGCGATCATCGGCCTGTGTCGGCTGAATTTAATGTAGAGGTTAGTCCTGAGGTTGCGTAGATATCTGCCTAAATAACTTAGCCCGTTCTGTTCGTAGGTCGATTTGTACGACAAGCTGGCGGCGGAAGCCGCTGCAGACAAATTATATCGACAACTGAACGGACTCGAGGACGCGCACGAGGACACGAATGCCCGGGTCAACCTCAAGATCATGAATGCCTCCGTCAACATGGGCAAAGTCTCGTGAGTTCCGCATACATCATATGCGGTGCTTTCTTGATCTTATTTCATGCAGCTACAAGAAGTCTGTCACCCAGCAGGTGGGCATTCGGAACACTGGCAAGGTGTGGCCTATCTATTTTTTGATGCATACATGGTCGCACTAAACGGTACTTTTTCAGGTTCCTTGTGCGTACCGGCTTGTGCCAATTGATCCAGAATCTTCCGTCTGTAAGTGAAGCCGTTGTTGTTGTGATTGAATACAGACTGGCAGCCCACTGGTAGATCCGGATTGGTTGAAAGTTGAACCAATGACGGCAAGTGTCGTCCTTCAAACGCGATATCTTCTGCGTGTCTCAACGATCTTATACCAGGCGCTGCTCCTGCCTGATGAACTCGCATATATAACACTCACGTCGTGTATTGACAACGACTCCGCTTCACGGTTGAACATCGACCACAAGGTCCTGGAATGCACTCTGATAGTACACACGGTGATGGGGAAGGATCATTTTATTGCGGTTAATGCAGAATACGGTGGATTCTTGACTCAAATACAGCCGCTGTCTCCGTTACTGACTTTTAAAAAGTGCCTACTTGTTTTGCGAACCGGATATCAAGGCTGACGCTGCTGCCTGGTCCCATACGCTCGCTGACGTCTCCTAGCGAACTGCGTGCAGAAGACCGGGGTATAAATGCGCCCCGGGAAATCATGCGGCTTGTGAATTGGATGATGGGGCCTGATCTCAATCTGGTGAAGCCTTGCGTACATCGCGGTTTTCGAAAGCTGACCCAATTTTTTTTTAGGAAAATGTGTTCGTCTCGCCAGCAGATGAGACGGCGGTCGACACCATAAGAGAGGTCTTTCTCAATTGTTATCAAGTGTCCCATTCATTCATTCTTTTGCTAGTGCTTGGACACAGGGGCTGACTTTCCATTTTCGCCGAACCCGAAAGATGACAAGGCTCCCGTTGCTTTTGGCGAAACACTTATCCGATTCCTGGATTCCCTACCGGAGCCGCTCATTCCCGTCGAATTTCACGCGCAATGCAGTGAAGTGACAGACCGCGGTGAGGCCTTCGAGATGCTAGAAGTATTTCCTCCAGTCACCGTGAACGTTCGTCGTTTCCATCCGCGCTCCCTTCCACTGACGGATGCATGCGGCAGGTGTGGATATCCGTAACTGCCTTCCTCCACTTCGTATGCCAGTGTTCTGCCGATCATGGTGCTAAAACAAAGAGGATATGTGAGTCGGGCATCGCATTCTATGTTTTCTGTCTAACTTTGATACAGCGGGCTTGTTTGCACCGGTGCTACTCCGGGATACTGCCGATCTGGTTTCGCCCGTCGGAAGGAGGAACTTTCTTCTGTATTTCATTATGTAGATACCCAAGTGCAGCCAAGATGCATGCTGATCTTCAGAAGCAACGCGCCATCAAGGCTGTGTTTGGTGATTCAGGATGGTCCCCTACGGTTACATGCGGTTCTCATTCGGACATCACTTGTCAGACACCCCGGGTGCCATGACCCACAGATCCACAGACTTCATATCGGTCTTCGTCTCCGCTGATTGGACCGTTGGTGTTGTTGGATTCTCCGGCAAACATGTTACATCGTTCAACGTTGAAAGGTGGTCTTTCGCGAACTACTGGGTTCGTGACTTTCGTTCCAACTTTACCGACGAACGCGTGTTTCTCGGCCGCATGTCCAAGCTCTGAGTCGGAGTCTTTGTTAGCGGACGCAAGCTGCAAATCAATCAACATTGACGCGATCAAGATATGAACTTGGATCAACCACATACACATGTTTTGTGTCCGAGTTGCCATAGTGGCATACGGCTCTCATTCTTATCTTGCGTGGGACTTCATGCTCCCCAAATTTCCGCGTGTTCAATGTGTGGTTCGTGCGGATAGGCGTTAGGATCGAAAGGTATAAAGTCGAACGCCCTCAACGATACTCTCCAGTTGGTTTTCACTCCCCAGACTGTTCCTTGCACCGTCATTTGGATCACCCTCAGTCACTATGTTCAACAAATCCGCCCTCCTTCTCGCTGTTACTCTTGCCGTCTCTGTTGCGGCGGGACCTGCCGCTGGCACCTCCGAGCCCGCCAAGCGCGGAACTGCTATTCCCATGCGAAAGCGGAGCTCACTCACTCGGGAGGATGGTGTATTCGACCACGACAAGGCCATTGCCCAGTCGATCTTTACTGCCAACAAACATCGCGCGAACCTGATCAATCTGCAGAGGAACAAGGGTGTCTCTGCATTCAACCCGGTACGTCATCAAAGCTTGGTAGCTTGTCGAATCTGACTAGAGCGAATTTTACAGGGCGCTGAGATCAAGCCTCTCAGAACCATTCCCATCGATGTCGAGGCCCGCATGCAGCAGCGAGCTGTGAAGCGCCAGGCCGAGAAGTTGACTGACGAAGAGGACGATGAGGAATGGGCTGGCACGATCTCTGTTGGCACTCCCGCCCAGAAATTCGTCATCGACTTTGACAGTAGGTCTCAACAATTTCCACCCAGCATTGCCTGACCGAGTTGCTTCCAGCTGGCTCTTCCGATCTGTGGTTGCCCTCGTCATCATGCAAGAGCTCCACTTGCTCTTCCAAGTCGAAGTACAAATCCTCCTCTTCGTCTACCTATGCCAAGAAGACCGGCACTTTCACCATCGAGTACGGCGATGGGTCCACCGTTAGCGGCCCCATTGCATCTGACACTGGTGAGCACCATTCATGCCCCACGTTTGATGCTTAACTGATTGTACAATCATAGTTACTGTCGCCAAAGTCAAGGTCACCAAGCAGGTTTTCAGCCCTGTTACCACCCTGTCATCCAGCTTCGCAGTACGTTTTCTCAATTTTTTTGGTTTTCTCTTTTCATCCGGACCTGACGTCTATTTTCAAGGACGACCCCGCAGATGGTATTCTCGGATTGGCTTTCCCCGCCATCTCCAACCTTAAGGCGAACCCGTACTTCGTCAGCGCCGATTCCCAGGGCGCCGTAGATGCCAACCAATTCGGCTTCTACCTGGCCAGCAGCGGCTCCGAGTTGTACCTCGGTGGAACGAACGATGACCTTTATACCGGTGACATCGAGTTCAACTCCGTTGATTCGTCTGGGGGCTTCTGGCAAGCCACTGGGGCTGGCGCTAAGGTTGGCTCGACCTCCGCCATCTCTGGGATCGAGACTATTATCGATTCGGGGACAACCATCATGTATGGCCCGCCTGCCGACGTCAAGAAAATCTTCGCCAAGGTTTCTGGCTCCAAGCTTTACGATTCCACCAACGGTACGTCGTCTTCTGAGGTTGTTTTAGGATCGTCTCTTACTGAAGATACTTCGAAAGGCTACTACTCATTCCCTTGCGCTACCCCTCCCAAAATTTCCTTCAACTGGGGCGGCAAGGACTGGGTGATCTCGGCCGACAACATCAATCTCGGACAGACCGAGTCCGGCTCCAAGGACTGCGTCTCAGCGCTTGCCGCCCAAGATCTTGGTCTTGGAGACAACGTCTTCCTCCTCGGCGATTCGTTCATGAAGAATGTCTACACCGTTTTCGACTTCGACCAGACCGCTGTTGGCTTTGCTGAGCTCGCATAGATCTAACTTGTGAATATATATATACCGCCTAGAGCCTGTATCACGCTGTACCACTACCATTACAATCATTGCATCCGTCTTCACTCTCCACAACCTGTTGCTTGAGTTGTCTGGGCCTAAATTCAGATGCCGCAAGGCAATTAAATGGGCAGCGAGGCTGCGGAGTTCGTTTCAACATTGTTGACCACTTCGCTCAGGTCCTCCAGAAGCTCGTGAACTATTATACTTGTACTGCTCGAACTTGGTCCATGCGACAAGAGGGCGGAATTGAACCATATCATATCTCCGTAAAGGTGTTATGTAAGTTGAACAGTGCCTTCTCAACGCAAGTCGCATCAAAAAAATACCACCACTCTGCAGTGTTGAAGCGGACCGAAAAGGAGGATTACTTCACCGTTGAACAGCTAAACGTATAGTCAATTCCATTTTGTTTCGATCGTAATTGAGGAATCTAGCTGCAACTGGGCATCGAACAAACGATTTCCAGTTCAAATTGCGGCGATGAGAATGTGGAATTTGTCTGTCCTATTTCGAGAGTTCCGCGATGGTTGACCCTTCCGTGCTTGAAAAGAGGTGGGCTGGACTCTGTTAAAATGCTACATTGTTACATAGGTACGGAACACACAAGGAAATTTGGAACGTAGTACTACCATCATTCTTTCAGGCAGTGGATAGGTACTTCGACGAGAACGTCCCATCGCAGCAACGGCCGATGTACCACCATCTGGGTATTGTCCGCACGGACTCCAAGCAGTATCAGCCGATTACCTACCGCGACGAAATCCTCCAAGTCAAGATCCAGATCCCAGAGCTTCTCACCGAGCTTGAGACAGTGAATGCGCTCAGCTGGGGGAAGAAGATACTGCCATGCTTCTGGGACCAGATCGTCGCCATCCGCGGCGTGCTTCACCCATGCCACCACCACCACTGAGTCTGGGAAATCAGAAGTCGGTGTAGTAGGACTGGTCGCCGATTTGTGACGACCTCCCTTGCGAGGCTTCGAGGGAGATTCAGGATGTGACGCTGGCACCACGCTGGCGCTTAAGGAAGCCAGCCTGTACCAAGATATGCCCTTGGGAAAATCGCCCTTGCTAGTGTGCTGGGCCTGAAAGGTGTGGTTGTTGGTATGGAAAAGGACGGTGGATTCGCAGGACATATCTATCGGCTGAGGAGGGCATGTCGTTGAACTTTGGGATGGTAGTCAAAGGCTAATAGCTCACGTTATTACTTGTTTTGCCTTGCATCAACAAGATCTTCTGGCCATTCAACACGGAGACACTTTCGGTGAGGTAACCCATAGAAGGAATTTGCGTAGGAATAGGCGTATCCGAAACTTCCCAGGTCCACCGGCGAGTGCCAGGATTGTATTCCGCGATGGAATATGTATGAATTACGGCGTTGTCTGCGAAATCGTATCGTCCGCCGAAGATGAAGAGGCGATTGTCCACCGCGACCATGGATGCGGACATTCGCGCAAGCGGTGTCTTCCCCTGCGGTGTCTTCCCCTGCACGTCTACCACCCACCAGATCAACAGATCGAGATCAACGGCAATGAGTTCGGACGTCGGGTTGCGTGCGTTGTGCCCTCCGAAAAGAAGAAAATAGGTTCCTTCATCAATGGAGATGATCGTGGAAGCAGGCTGCATCAAGGCCGGCAGTTTACGGTGCGGTACCTTGCAAAAAGGATCAAAAACGCCGTCCCGACTCGGAGGACAGAACGTAAGTGAGCTCTGAAGACAAAGGTGAGGATCATTACGCTCAGAGGCATCTTTGTCGTAACCCACGGTTAAATTCCGCCATTGGTTAGTTTCGAGGTCCAAGCAATGGAAATCGTGCGTCGGGAGGTGGCTCTCGTCGTCAGGCCGCACCCCGCCGTACATATAGATCTTTCCTCTTGGATGGTCAACCGCAATCGAGACCCAATCACCGAAGAAGGGGGTGTCGCCTGTTAACTTTCTCTGAACGAGTTTGACGGATTCATTTGAAGGGTGAATTCGAGAAGGCCCAGCGATGGCTGAAGATCTAGGGGACATTATTTGGAAGAACCAAGAGGAAGAACACTCACGATCCCACTTTTTCGGCTGTCGGGTAACACTCGGACCGGGGTGCCACGAGGATGAAAAACATTTATAGTCTGTAAGCAAGGAAGAAAAAATGCAGTTAAAAATACAGCATGCGTTGTTGCATGTCAGAAAGGTACAGATAACAAACAAGCAAATTTTAAACCGCTACCATCATTCTTTCAGGCAGTCGATAGGTACTTCGACGAAAACGTCGCATCGTGGCAACGGGTTGCCTACTGCCATCTGGGTATTGTCCGTACGGGCTCCGCGACACCCAAGCAGTATCAGCCGATTGCCTACTGCGACGAAATCCTGCAAGTCAAGATTCAGGTCCCAAAGCTTCTCGCCGAGATTGAGGCAGCGAATGCGCTCAGCTGGGGGAAGGAGATACTGCCATGCTTCTGGGACCAGATCGTCGCCGTCCGCGGCGTGCTTCACCCATGCCACCACCACCACTGAGTCTGGGAAATCACAAGTCGGCATAGCAGGACTGGCCGCTGGAATATCTAGAGGATATTTACGAGGACGTCCCCTGAGTCGCTTAGAGGCAGATTCAGGATGCGACGGTAGCACCACGCCAGACTTTACTGAAGCCAGCTTGTACCAAGACACACCCTTCGGGAAATTTCCCACGGTAGTGCGCGCGTCCTGAAAGGTGTGGTTGTCGGTATGGAAGAAGACGGTGGACTCGCGCGACATATCTATCGGCTGAGGGAATGTCATTGAGCTTTGGGCTAGTAGTCAAAGGCCAATAGCTCACGTTAATACTTGTTTTGCCTTGCATCAACAAGATCTTCTGGCCATTCAAAACGGAGACACTTTCGGTGAGGTAACCCATCGGAGGAATTTGTGTAGGAATAGGCATATCCGAAACTTTCCAGGTCCACCGAGTGCCAGGATTGTATTCCGCGATGGAATATGTATGTATTACGGCGTTGACCTCGAATTCGTATCGTCCGCCGAAGATGAAGAGGCGATTGCCCACCGCGACCATGGATGCGGACATTCGCGGACGCGGTGGGGTCCCCTGCACGTCTACCACCCACCAGATTCACAGATCGAGATCGACGGCAATGAGATCGGACGTCGGGTTGTCTGCGTCGTGCCCTCCAAAAAGAAGAAAATATGTTCCTCCACCAACGGAGATGATGGTAAAAGCAGGCTGCATCAAGGCTGGTAGTTCACGGTTCGGTAGTTCCTCCTTGGAAAAAGGGTCAATGTAGTCTTGAGGACGGAACTTAAGTGAGCTCTGAAGACAAAGATGAGGATCGCTGCGCACAGAGCATCTTTGTCGTAACCCACGGTTAAATTCTACCATTGGTGAGCTTTAAGGTCCAAGCAATGGAAATAGTTCGTCGGGAGGTATCTCTTGTCGCCAGGCCGCACCCCGCCATACATATAGATCTTTTCTCGCTGATGGTCAACTGCAATCGAGCCCCAATCATCGAAGACAGGGCTGTCGCCTTTCAACTTGCTCTGAACGAGCTGGACGGATTCATTCGAAGAGTTGGATCGAGAAGGCCCTGCGACTGAGGATCTAGAGGACATTGGCGTATTTTTCAGAAAATTTCAAGTCGTAGCCCAACGGAGAGAGCGCGCGACACGTGACTTAGAGCGATGATGAAGTCTTAGACCAAAAGAAATAACAAATAGTATTTGAAATACAGCATGCCTATATAGCTACAAACCATTCTGTGATCATGTGTGAAGAGTAAGTAGTTCATAGCGTCTCACACCATCCTAAAACCCGTTTGCCCACACGCTCGACAAGTCCGTCGTAATCCAAATTCTGTCCACGTATGAAGAGCCCGCAATGCGCAGCTACTTCATCATCTACACCGCCGATGACCACCTTCTCCCAATTCTCTCCGCCGCCAAGAACTTGCCCGAGACCAGTAGGGAGGACAATGAAGTGATGCCCGGACTTGCCCTTCGCGCGCGCCTTCTCGTCCTTCTCTTCCTTGGCACGCTGCTTCAGCTCCTTCTCGCGCGCCTTCTCTAGTGAGCGTCGCGTCTTCTCCTCTGCTTTGGTCGCCTTTGCGATCGCCTTAGGGTCGTCGGAGGTCGTTAGACTCAGCGGCGAGAGGATGGAGGACTTCTGCGATTGCGAAGTCGAAGTCGCGGTCGAGGCCATAGACGACGCGAGAATGGATTGGGTCGGGGAGGGCGAGGTCTCAGCTGTCGCATAGGAATCCACTGTGGACATGCTGGTCATGCCGGTCTGCAGCAGCGCCAAGTCGTTATCAGCGTCGTCCTCCGCTTTATCCAGCTTTTTGGCATGCGCCCCAGCCTGTGGCAGGCGGGGGAGGGTCTGCGTCCAGTAGTTGACCCACATCCCGCCGGGCCAGGCGACGAGGCGCGTGTACCGCGCTTTGAGGTCGCTGGGGTCGAACATGCACGAGCCAAACTGAAAGTATTCGACGATGAAGCGCATTCCGGCTTTGAACGGCTCGTCGGAATGCTTGCGCATCCAGCAGACCACCGGGTCGTTCGAGTGGGTGGACAGAAAGGATATGGTTTTGTCAACGAGCGGGGCGGAAGGGAAGCTGAATCGGTTGGATAAAGCAGGTGATAAAGCGGGTGATAAAGCGGGCGATGATGAGGTGGAGGATCCTCCAAGTGCAGGAGACGGGAGAGGAGAGTGCGAACGCGAACGAGAGTGAAACGAATGCGACGAGCGATTGGCTGAAGCTTGTCGTTACGATCGAGATCGCTGCAAGAGGCTACTCGACGCACCGTCTAGGTTCTTCTTGAAGGCCTCCCAATCGTCAGTAACCTGATCGTCCACAATATGGACGTCTTTATGCTGATTCATTTCCCCCTCAGTTGTCTTGTCGCCGTCATCGTCCGGGAATAGTGACGCGATGCCACTGATCACGACGTGTGGATGCATTCCAAGATATGGGACATCGAATGCGACGATGCCAAGGATGCGACGAGATCTTGGATTCCCGGAATTGGAGGCGTCAGTAGCAGCATCAGCGGCTAATAAGCCTCCCATGGAGTGAGCGAGGAGTATCACAGGGCCCGGAGGCTGCGTCGAGAGCCTTCACTGGAGATCTCATTTATTGGAAGCGGGGGAAACAAGAAGAATGCTGACCATGCTAAGAAATTCTTAGTAGCAAAAGTAATCGATTTTCTGCTCTTGTAGGTCGGGTATAAACTGCTTTGTATCCTGATATTCGGATGCGACGGTGGATTAGCCGATAGATGTTTTTGGAGATCTGTTGGGAACGTCTGAAAGCGATTCAAGTACTGAGCAGTGGTGAGACCAAGAGAGCACAGACCTGGAAGCTCGTGTCGTTTCCTGTGGCTCCTGTTGAGAATCGTGCGCTGACATGAGGTGGAGATGAATGAACCTTGAAACCCATGAATGTACACCAAATGAACGAGGATCTGGGCCAGTATGAATGCAAATGATTCGAGAACGATCAATGAAGCATACTTGTGGCTCCGAGCCAGGTGCAATCGCAGCGTTCATGCGTCTAAGAGATGGGTTGGCAGTGAGAGGGCTCTACAACACTGCCACAATGACGCGATCACGTGAACTCGAGCTCCATCAAACGATCAATTGACGCGTGATAACTCAGAGGAAAAACATTTTGCTAGAATACAAAATCACCGAGGGGTTCCATGAGGCCGTTTTGTTTTTGCCTGCTTCAAGCTGAGAATGCTTCTCGAATTTCGAACCAAAGTTTTGCTGATGAGCTCCAAGAGCTGAAAAGCGAACAAATTTTTGTCTGGTATCAATGTTGCGGTCTCTAGTAGCTACAAGCTAATTACCTTCATACATTAGGACTATATCTCATTTTAATAAGTTAGCAAATGTCTCCACCAACCACTGAACCAACAAATTATGCAGGCTGCAGACCGTATTCGAATTCAGTACGCTTTTTAAGTTCTGCGCGAGCAGGGACGAGTCCCGAGATGGAATAGCACATGACAGCAAGAACTTCGGGCAGCGCAACAAATGGATACCATAGGATTTCCTCATTCTGGCGCGCCGAGTTGTTGATCGTCACAGCCAGGAACACCTCGCGCACGATGAGGAATAGCGAAATGAGGCCGAGGATGAATTTTCCGTGGCGGTCACCCAAGTACCTCGATGGGACTGCGAACGCGATGTTGTCAGTAAATAAACGATAGCAATCGCGTGTGGCGCACCTTCCCTGCTCTGCTGCGTGAACGCTAGCCCAGTTTGCACCGCCTGAATACCGGTAAGGGCCAGGAAGAGGATCGTGCTTGCGCGGTGGAGATTCACGCCTGAGGCGGCTTTGCTCGGGTTGGAACTTGTGGAATCATTGATTCCCATAACTCCCAGCACCACGCCGATGATAAGGGCGACTCGAAAGAGACGACGGTCGCGCAGTATTCTGAGCGGAACATATTCCACGGGTGCAGCGCCAGAGGCAATTTCTCTGTGTGATCATAAATGATTTGAACATAAGGAAAGACATAGCGGACAGACCGGTCGAGGACAAGTGTGAACGCGGAGTACAGAAGTGCGAAGAATCCAACACCGAACATAATCTCATCTGCGATGAAGACTCCTTCATTTTCTCCCAGGGATTTCGAGGAGATGAGCATGGCCCGCAGAACAAACGCGACGACACGCACTGAAGAAAGTTATTGCGAATGTAAAATGGGAGGAGAGGAGAATTGACTTACTCAGACAGAATACTGAGAGGGAGATGTAGACATATGTGGTATTCTTGATTGATTGTCTTATGAACCAGCCAAAGAGTGGCAAGTACACGAGTGCTAAGATAACAGCGGCTGGAATTGAATGGTAGCCAAAGTCGGTCGCGTAGTCGGTAGAGGACATGAGAGAAAGAAATATTGAATCGGAGTGTTGCTGGTATCTCTTCCTGGTCGTTTGCGGAAGGAATGAATTTTGGACTGTCTAATTGGGTTCCTCATAAATAGGGCAATATGGAGTCGAACCCAAATAGTTCCCAGCGAACGCGGCCCAAGCGGCCCAAGGCTTCTTATTATAAGTCGTTCAATCGAGCTCTCCACAAGGATACGGGTAGTCGTTCAACAGTCCGCAGCAGTGCTGCCAACCTTTCTTTGCGCGGTGCGCGGAGCTATGCAGCTGCGCCAGAGACCGACCAATCGGCGAGTACTCGGACAGGAAATCGGCCCCTTGGAGATTTGATCCCCGACTTTGCGCTCCGTCGGCGACGATGGACACCGGCGGGGAATACATGTACGCCGTCGCATTTTACAGGCTTGGGACATACGGCGGCTCAGAGCTGGACTTGCACGCTGCAGATGTTTCCTCACATGAGGTAGAGCTGTGTCCAAAATTCATCATCGCTCAGATTTAATCCTTGTTTGATCCTTTCAACTTTGATTTGGCTACTGCGATGGAAAGTTGGCGACGCCTTGACGCTACGTATGTCGTTCGGATCCCGGCCGGGCTATTTATTAACGGGATCGCAATATATACGTACCCACCTTGAACGTACTCAATTGGCCTGGGCCATCGGAGTCCAGGGCTGATATAATGTTGAAGGTGACCGCTCCAAGCTCGTAATTCAAGTGGTGCATGGTCGTTATGGGTGCTATCTTCGGTTGAGGTTGGTTAAGGTGCTAGGGTTGAGCGGATCGAACTAAGTTGAATATCTTTATTCGAATATATGTGCAAAAGCGGTGTGGCGACTTTTTTTGTAGCACTTGACAACTTTGCGATTTAGACGCATTCTGCATTTTACAGTGTCCAACGTATTTTCAAAGTAACGTTAGGCCGCTAAAATCGAACGGAATCACGGATCAGCGTGTGAACTGAACCTATCCTAAATTGGAAATACAACATGAATCGTGATGGGGGCGGTTCCATAAATGAAACGTGCGTGTTGAAAGGGTTTTTTTTCAAACTTTATGTACTCGGCGCCCCAGAGGAAACCGAATCATTATATGACTAGAGCGGAAATGTTATAAGGGCAGTTGAATCCCTAATTTCGACGAACACGCTTTGTGTTGTCGAGATCAATCATCAAATACACAACTCAATGTTCATTGTCGGCGCATCTCTGGCGCATCTTGAGTGACAGCCGATCTATTAGCCTCGTAACCAAGCGGCGTGGAGTATTCACATATAAGACATGGTCCGACTGCCCCTGAACGCCCCTAGGTCTTCAAAAAACCATGTCGTACGATTACGCTTCAGCATTCGGGATCCACTCAGTCGCTGCAGCTGCGATATTCACAGCCATATACGTACCGCTGGGGCTTTGGTTCGTCAGGCAGTCCATCAAGAACACGACCTATGTCTATATTATCCTGACATTGTTCTGCGCTAGTGTGTAATTTCTATTTCTTCTGCTTGTGCGAAGCTGAACGTCTCCCAGTGCGCTTAACAGCCTTCATCCTTCGGGTCGTTTTGGCCAGCTCTACCACGCAGGGTTCCAACGAGAACCTCTTCATCGCAGACGAAGTTCTCTTTGGCGTGGGATTCTTTGCACTATTGTATTCGGCATACAGTCTTGTTCTCGACCGGTTCGTGGAGCCTGCATTACGTTCTTGGGTCCCCAGTTGAGCTTCTTCTAGCGACGTTATAGCTGGTGGTGAAGGACCTGCAATCTTCTCACTCAATTTGTTACGCAACCCCCATCTTTTCCGAATACTCCTCACCGCTGGAGTCGCTGTTTCAATTGTCGGCATCACCGACAGCACCAGTTCCAATCCGACGAACGTTTCTACTGGAGTAGATCTACACAAAGTCGGCATCGCCATTTTCTTCGTCCTTACTGTCGTTCAGGTGGCGCAGACTGCATGGTACTTCAAGGCCCAAGACACCCGTTCGTATCTTCAGCTTTGAATCATTCTGTGCTGAGTTCTTTCTTTATTCAGTGAAAAGCAGCACGCGCCCATTTGGGGACGGCAACGGAGCATACCTTCTGTGCCTCATCTCAATTTTGATGCTTGTGCGCGAGGTTTTCTTCGTAGCCACGATAAACAACTCGGTCAGGCAGAATGAGGAGCAGCTGTGGTATCCGCTCGTTGCGCTACCGGAGTTCCTGGCGGTGGTCTGTTACTCTGTGTCAGGACTGGTCCCAACAAGGGCGGCGTTGAGAGTTGCGAGAAACACGTACAATTCAAGTAGCTGAAGACTGCTTTAGATCGATGTCGACATGCTCAATATTTACGAATCATTTGTGAGATGAAACGTCGCTCGAGGCAGTTTGGCAAGAGAGTGATCGTTGACATTGAGTGAAGCTCCTAGCGTGCACCATCGTTTTCCTCCTTGGAAAATATCACAGGGCAGAACTCCCGGCGAGCAAAAGTCTTTACGTCCGTGCGCTAGGCTTCGCGAGTCTGTACCTTGACGCAGCACCCGAACAAGATAGAGAACGCGGCTGGACATAGACCAGTACTCGGTTGAAATTGCACCTGCAAAAAAACTAAAAATCAAGGGAACTGAAAGGCCGTAAGGGTCGTAAATTCACGAGGGAAACAGGTAGATGATGACATCTAGACACAACTTACAAGTCAAGACGCAAATGCTGATCTGTACCGGAGGTTACAGCAGTCCTGGAGTGAGACGAGACTTGGCAGGTGACAAGTGACTCTTGGAGTCAACAGAAAGAAGCCACATTGCCACAAAAATCAAGCCTATTCGACGTCGGTAATCCAGAAACCAAAAATGGAGCATCTGATAGCGGGGGTGCGGTAGGGTAGAAACAAGTAGAGGCCGTCAAGCACGGAAGTTGGGGTGCGGCTGTGCCGTTTGATGTGAGCAATAGCCTGCGACATATACAAGCGTAAATTCCCGCATGAACATGAACCGCACGCAGCGGCACGCTCACGATCGCGATTCGCGACCTAGGCCTATTCCTAATCCAAACCCCCCGGTGAAATGGACAATTTAAAATTATACAAGCTCCTCGCCAGTAATTTCATGCTCAAGTGATCATCTCTAGAGCTCATTTTCACCAAGTGGAAGGGGAGAACGTTGGTTTGGGGAGTGGTGGGTGAGACATGGAATGCGCAACCGTGAGGCAAAGCCCGCGAGGATGGTGCGGTCGGCGGAGTTTCGTCCTGTGAAGCGTGAGCAGGATAAGACGGCCCTCGAAACGGCACCTGAATCTTAGTCTCTCTTGACAGATCCAGTCGTAAGCTCGTTCTGCACCTGAATCCACTGGCGTCGCGGGCCAAGGTCGATTTGCTTGCAGTGCGTTATTTGTCCGTTTTATACCATTTGTATTCCCTCAACGTTCAACGCTTTACCGTACATTCTTCCTTCGGCTTTGTTCCTTCCGCTTCCCCTTCTTTCTCGTAGCCTTCTCTCACTGCTTCAGTAGCTTCAGTGCTGTTCTCCCCATACCTGTCCGACGAGCTCGTACCGCTTCGATGTGAAGTCACATTTCCTCTTTTGGGCTTGGATTTCTTTTTCGTCGCGCTCACCAGCTCACTCTCAGCTTGCATGAACGCTACCGCGTACTGTACATACCTCCGTTCTCATTTCATCGCGCTACCCGTTATCCTTTTTATTCGTTTTTTCACCTTCAATTCTATGTCGTCCTTCCTGATACTGATCCTTTCTTTCTTTTGCTTAGATAGCCTAGCCTGTGCCGCGTGCATACACCATCGTTATACCTCCTCCTTCCGCATACTCGAACGTCGCATCATCAAGCCCTCCTGCTTTCTCGGCAAAGCACGTCGAATTGCGATGCACGAGAGCGGGGATGTGTTCGTCTGGTATGGACGACCCATGCCTGAAGCCGTACACACGCGGAGGTGCGGACCGGTGGTGGAAGCTGGTATAGCCCGATTGACTGCGAGCTACGCGATGCGATATGCGGCGTAAGATTGCTCTCTAGCTCGATGCGCATGCGCGAATGGGGGATGGGGTAGAGTGTCGAGGATCGAGAGTCTGAGACGAGACCGGGCACGAGCGTGACGTCGCGGCGCGCTAAGGGACTTCCCTACGCGCTGCGGCCATTGGGTCAGTCGCACAATGTCGACGACGGTAGGGCTGCTGCACCTCGAGATGGAGGTCTTGAGCGCGTGCGCGCGCGAGGGAGACGACGCGGTGCCGTGAGTCGAGGGGGGATGGTTCGAAGCGGAGGGTAGTGGGGCCCCAGACTGCGAGGAGTTGCGCGCGCTGGTGGACGGTCGCAAGCGTGGGGGTGCGTCCCCGTGAATCGGAGAACGCGCCGCCCCAACTGGGTCAGTCCCACAACGCCGACGGCGTAGGACTGCTGTACCTCGAGATGGAAATCTTGAGCGCGCGCGCGCACGAGGAGGGAGACTAGGTGGTGCAGCGAATCGAGGGGATGGACCGAAGCGGAGGGGAAGGCCTGTGCGTGTGAGCGGATCCAGGCGTCGCGTCGCTCAACTGGCAGGACCTGGTGCCATGCGCATGGTGAGCAGTGGAGAGCGAAACTAGGCGCGTGCTGTGCGAGCTCGGCGGCGGGGCCCAGACTGGGAGGAGCTGCGCGTGCTGGTGGGTCGCAAGCGTGCGGCGTGTGGACGAAGATGCTGTGACCTGTGAATCCGAGATTCTGCGGATGCGGGTACACTGAACGTACGCGCGGCGAGTTGAGATTTGCTATGCATGGGCCGTCCTTGCTACGTCCTCCCTAGGTGGCCCGGAAATTCTTACCCATTGCTGTATGATATACGTTGTACGAACCGAGGATCCGAATTCGAGCATAAAACCCAGCTTGGAAAAACAGTACTAAAGCATAACCACGCCAATACCCTTCCCAGCCTTCACGCCCCCCTCGTCTTCCATGCCCGCAAGCTTGGCCGTTCGCCAGTTATACAGGTAAAAATTAAGGTATCCGTCCCCAGCCCCAAACTGCGCGGGCGCAAGGTAAGGTTAGTAAGCTCGGAACAAGTCCAGGGATCGCCGTACCTTCAAATCGCTCAGAATAGGCACATTATCCATCAGCGTCAGAGCGTTGAACACGTCCATCTTTGCATTGTTCGCCACAATGAGCGCATCCCCGATGAGGGTGTGCAGCCGGTTCTTGAGCCGCCCGTCCGCTTCGGCGCCATCTTCGAAAGCGACGTCGGTGGCGTAGTAGTACAAATAGCCGGCCTCGATCATGTCGTACGCACTTTGAGCTTGAAGAACGGTCGAGGGAAGGTAGTAAAATGAGAAGAAGTCGCTGATTTTGTGAGTCTCTGGATTCTGTGCGAGAGTGATGGGTTACGTAGCGTAGGGACAAGCGCTGAGGCCACGACACATACCTCGACGACGTATGTCCATGTAACCTGACCCGGCCTGGGGCCAGGCCCACTGCCGGTACCCTGTGAACTCAAAAAGTGATGTCGTATATCCGCGCGGGTCATTATGGGTGCCATATCGAACCGCTCCATGTATCGCGCGAAGAGCTCTGCAAAAGAATCCACGTCCTTCTCCTCCATCGGGCGTACGGCGAGCGTCGGCCTATCAGCAAGCTTGTGCACGCGCGTCATCCTCGCGACTGTGCTATTCCGCGGCACAGAAGCAAATCCAACGGCGAGGAGCTTGGGCACGTTGAGGGGGCGGTGGTAGTAGCTATCCGTATTGTCTCAGAAAAAGAGCTTCGCACGCACGCAGATGGGAGGGGAGAAGCAAAGACTCACCGGCACACAGAGATCGGGGTTGGGATGACCGCGCCAGCCGTGTAAATAGCCTGGAATATCCCCTGCAGATGAATTTGGCGCGTCACCTCCTTGATTAGAACAGGTGCGAGACGTTTCGAGCGCAGTTTTTTATGGATGCAGATATAGTTCACTTCGCCGGCTGCGATTTCCCTGAACGAGGTCCAGATGCAGGAGGCGCATTCATATCAAGGCGGAACTTACTTTCCTCGCACTCGCAGAGTTATTGGGACACCCGATATGAAGGCGATGAGCTTTTTGTTTGCAGAAACCCGCACGCCAACGTGCCATTCCTTGAAAAATCCCGGAGGAGTCAAGGCCCTACGCAGAGAAATAGGCAGAACAGGATGAGATATAAATTATAACAACTGACCATCGCAGAAATTCTGCGCTATACTTGAATCGGATGGATGCGTTTACGTCTTCCACATAATGCAAGGACAAGAGGTCGTGAAGTTCTTTATTCTAAGGCGAGACGTTATCGGATTGATACGGGCGGGCGAAGAGCATAGCGCACCTGCGTTGGGTCCATAATATCCACTGTGGTCCACTCGAAATCGTTCGGGAGCGGATATGCTTCCTGACGGACTTCCTCGCGCGGCTTCGACGGCTCGATAGGGCCATCCTCGAGCGGAGGCTCGTCCCCTGTATAAAGAAGGGTAATCCTATACTGGATTTGACTGCCATACTACACACCTATCTGTGGCACAGGTTGTGTTGCCCAGAACTAAGCAAAGTCAGACTAAAGCCGTCCCTAGAGTAGATTTCGATAGAATTGACCTTGTGCGTAGGTTTCTGGTTGCCTCCTTGGGGAACATCCGTGATCTTCGTTTTTGCGAGTGCCCGGCGTACAGTTTCCTCTGCATCAGGCATTTGCCGCCGATTTCTTTTGAGTGGATGTTTGCGCCAGGAATATGAATCGCTGTGGCCACGTAAGTGAAGTGCCTAATCACCAAAAATCATGAAAATGTCGATCCCAAAAGGGCCTCGTGACATCGGCAAAGGCCGTCTGGTCTTGGACACGTCGCTCAACTTCAAGGCCCTTAACGGGTGTTTCCCACCTGGGATCTTGTGGACTTGGTAGACGTTCTGTGAATCTATGAGTTGAGTACATTGCTTCTTATTTTGCTTCACGTTCAAGTGCGTCGTGACTCGTGAGTTACAGAATCTTTATTGCAAGACTCAGTACCTGAACCAAGCCTGAACCACGTTGATTAAGACAAAATGGTGTTGAGAATCAGCTGAACAAATGGCGGGGGCAAATGCGTTTTTGGCTTTGAGGACGGCTGTGTCGTGTGCGGAGGCAACAGCATTCGCGGCTCAAAAAGGCAATTTGTGGCTGTGCCGTATCACCACCATCTTTTCCTCCTCCGTCGTTCTCCAACTGGCTCTCTCGCTCTGGCTCTTTCTCGGTCTTGCTCTTCTTACTGTCTCCTCGGATTTCCACCTCAACGCTTCAATTTCTGAGGACACCGCACTAGTCTCCTCTCACACCTGAGGTTTCTTGGACTCTCGCTCTGTATCTACCATCCCACCTCATTTCGTAGCCTCTTTCTGCGACGCAATGCTTGACCAGAAAATCCTACGTTGAGGCCGCGGAAGATGCCGCCTACACGCTCCGCCAGAACCTCTCCTCGCTCTCCATGCCGCGCTCCAACGATACCCACTCGGACAGGGGCCGTGACGACGGCGCCAATATGGTCGTAGAGCGCTCCGCAGCGTCCAGCACCGTGAGAATGATGCCATACGAGCGCTTCGAGGTGCTCCAGCGCGCCAACGACGACATGACGACCAGGCTCCAGGATGCGGAGTGCAAAAATCCGGCGTAAGCTTGCAGAGCAGACAGACGTGCAACTAGCTATGCGCCGAAGCGCGAGGGGGAGTTGCGGTCCAAGGAGCGCCGAAACGACACCCGGAGTGGCGCGCTCGAGGCTGAGGTCACCATAGGCCAAGAAACAACTCGAGACCTCCAAGACACCGTACAACAGCCTTCGGCGGCAGTATGAGCAACGTGCGCGCGCTGAAAACTATCGTTATGACCTTCGCGCGAGAAGACCGTGCACACGCTCCGCGACCAGGCGGAGCTCATGCAGATTGAGATTGTGAGGTAAGCAAAGGATCACGAGGCGTACGAGGACCGCACCGCGCATTTGGAGCAGGAGATCAGCATTTTCGGGTGGGCGCAGCTGGACGAGCAGAGGCAGGGCAATACGCTGTTGAAGGGGACGATTGACAGGATGCTGTTTGATCTGGATGAGATGCGGAAAAACAGTGCACGCGCGGTGGGGGGGGGTTCGAGTGGGCAGAGGAGCGCCAGAGTTTGGCGCAGGAGCTGCTTGATAAGGCCGGGAAGGGCGATGGCGAAGAGGATGCAGAGGAGGAAGAGGAGACTGGGACAAGCAGGAGCAGTGTGTCGCCTGGTCCCTGGTGTGGAGGACGACATGGAGGATGAGAAGAGGGTATGTTTCCACATATTTAATTGCTAACATTCGATGCAGAAAGTCCCCAGGCGCGCCACCGCCACAGTCGAGCACCGGGCTACCAAGAAGCGTCCACACATTACGAGGCGCGTGTCTTTCTTCGCCTCCACGCCAACACCAACCCCGACCGAGCGCGTCGTCGATTCTCCCCTCCCGCTACAAACCACCGGGATGGAGATTCAGACGGTACTCGAGCACAAGGAGTCCACCTCCACCACGCTCTACGACAGCGCGTCCAAGTGGACGCGCGCCGCCGCTGGCGTACAAGCAGGTGCTCTCGTCAGAGGAGAAGGAGGAGTACGACTCCCGCGTAACGGTCGTGAATGCTGAAGAAGTATCACCCCGGCGGGCGTTTCGAAGAGCGTTCCCGGCGGCGTGCCGCTCGCATCGACGTGCGCTTGCGGGGGATGCGCTGCGGCGTGCCTGAGCGCCGGACCCGCTACGACCGTACGGTGTGGAGCAGCCGTAATACGATGCAGTACGCGAGTGAGGGCTTTTCGACGGCGTGGAGCTTCCTTGGCGTATGGCGGCGATTATTGTGCGTGGATGGCCTGCGTAGGCTGCGCTGCGTCCATACTTGTGACCACCTTTTTTACTTCCTCCGAGTCGTACTACTGTACACCCATCATAATGCTCCAAGTCGACGAATTCAAAGCAATGTCATATCACTCCCACTACCATCCATATATATATACTTCTCATTGCTCACCTTATGACTTACGACTCGGATTCCCTGTCCATATCTTTTTTTTCTCCTTTACTTACGATTCAGACTGCCTATCCTGCGGCTGGTGCGATCGCTTCGCATCGCGCGCACGTGATCATTCACAACCACTATGGAGCCGCTACGAACACCTCTACACCCCACCAGCGCAGAGAAGCCTACGCAGAGCATTTTACAAGCCAAGGGAAGCTCTGCCAATTCCCAGGATGGTGAACAGGAGGTTAGCGAACAGGAGGACTACGCGCCATTCCTGAAAGAAGACATCGCGCGCGAACACACGGGTATGTATGAGGGCGACGTCCTCGAATTGGAGGATGGCTGGAAACTGATGCTGGGGAAGATACTCTTCCGGGAACACGGCGTGGTCGGACGCGGTACGGTTGTTGTCCAGGCCACGGTGACTAGTTGTCCATGCCTCGACCTCAACGGCAAAACTGTGGTCGTGAAATGGAGTCGGGTGCTCACAAGCCGAACTTCCGAAGCTGATATTGTAAACGACGCACGGCGGCTTGCAGCACAAGATCGCCCCGAGATGCTTCGCCATCTGCCCAACATATACCATTCTCAAGAATTTGACGGCCTCATTCCAGAGTGTCAACATTTTCTCTTTCAAAACCTTCCGGCGGGTGCATATGAAGAACGGGTCCTCCGAGTGATAGTTCAGGAAGAACTCAGGCCTATTGACGAGCTGGAGGACCCGGTTGAATTTGCGCAAGCTTTCAAACAAATTTTTGAATGTATGTTGCTTATCACTCCCTTCGTCCTTGGCCCTCAAAAAGATGCAGGCTACCGTTGGCTTTTTGAGGAGGCCAAGACCATTCACCGGGACATCAGCGTCAGCAATCTCATGTTCCACGAGATCGATGGCAAGGTGTATGGGGTCTTGAATGACTTTGATTTCGCCCTCCGTTTAAAGGAGAACCCACCTTCCACCTCCAAGCACCGTACAGGAACAAAGCCATATATGGCAATTGACCTTCTCGTCCCTCACCCTCCCTATCATCGCTATCGGCACGACCTCGAATCATTCTTATACGTCCTCGTCTTCCTTACATGCCGAATCCAAGGCTCCACGCTCGCCAATTGGGAGAACCTCGCGATGGAGGATTTGAGAGACAAGAAGGTTACTGTTATAACCCAGCGCACCTTCCCTTCGACGAAGGATCTTTTCCACAGATTCCGTCTACCGATCCTCGATATTGCTCGTCTGTTTAGGACAGGCTTTAACAACCGTAGCTCGTACGAAGACGCCGATGAACTCGCAGTACTGACAAGCAGTGCTCGACCGTCCTTCGAAGACGAAAGCCTTGGCGATTCGGTGACTTTCGACAAGTTTGCAGCTATCTTAGAAACACCCATTATTCAGTCGTGATAAAAACAACTTCCTGTATGTAGCAACAATCCAGCCTTTTGTTCGTCTCTTTCCCTCATTCTTCCTCCATCTCCTCTTCCCTCCCCTCTGTGTTCCTTTTCGTGTCCTCGACCTTGCCCTACGTGCCGCCTAGATGTTCGATATCCTTCGATGATTCTGATCCATTCTCGCCCATCCCTCCCCCCCACGCTTGCAGCTTACGCGCACCGCAGATGCAATCCTTCGGCTCTTCGCCCTCCCGGCTCCGAGGACGACTGTGTCCAAACTGTGTCGTGTGTGGGGCAACGGCTGAAAAAGGCAATTTGTGGCTGTGCCATGCCATCTTGCTTCCTCAGCCTCGTGACTGGCTTTCTCGCTCTGGCTCTTCCTCGGTGTTTTTTCTTACTGCGTCCTTTTCTACCTCAACTCTTCAATTTCTGAGGACACAGCACTGAGCTCCCCCCACGCCTGTAGACTCTCGTTTGCTGTATCTACCGTCCCACTTCATCTCGTACCTCCTTCTGCGGTGCGATGCGATGCTTGAATAGAATATCTCACGTCGAGGCCGCGGACGATCGCCTACACGCTCCGCTAGGGCCTCTCGCTCCCGCCACTCGGACAGTGACGACGGCGCCAATATCGTCGTGGACCGCTCTGCAGCGTCCAACACCGTGAGGATGATGCCGCACGAACGCGTCGAGGTGGTCCAGCGCACCAACGACGGCTGAGGTCGTCATAGGTCACGAAGCAGCTCGAGTCCTCCGAGGCACCGTACAACAGCCTTCAGACGCAGTCCGAGCAATGCGGGCAGAAAAGTACCGTTTTGACCTGCGCGCGAGGAGGCCGTGCGCACGCTCCGCGACCAGGCGAGGCCCATGCAGATTGAGATTGCGAGGACCAGGGAGGTACGCAAAGGGCGCGCATTTGGAACAGGAGATCAGCACTGCGGCGCAGGCGCAGCTGGACGAACAGAGGCAGGACAATATGCTGGTGAAGGAGACGATTGATAGGATGCTGTTTGGAAGACGAGTTCACGCGCGGTGGGAGGTTCGATTGGGCAGAGCAGCGCCAGAGTTTTGGGCAGGAGGTGCTTGGTGACAGCAAGGCCGGGTAGGGCGGGATGGCGAAGAGGATGCAGAGGAGGAAGAGGCTGGGACAAGCAGCAGCAGCACGTCGCCTGGTGTGGAGGACGACATGGAAGATGTTATTCAGACCATCATCACTCGCAAGAAGAGGGTATGTGTTTCCTTAATCTACGCATTTTCGATTGCTAATATTCGATGCAGAAAGTCCCCAGCCGCGCCACCACCAAATTCGAGCACCAAGCTACCAAGAAGTGTCCACGCAATACGAGGCGCATGTCTTTCTTCTCCTCCACGCCGACGCCAACCGTCGTCGATTCTCCGCTCCCGCTCCAAACCACCGGGATGGAGATCCAGACGGTGCTCGAGCCCGGGCCGGAGCTCAAGGCGTCCACCTCCACCACGCCCGACGACAGCGACGAGCCGCTGGCGCACAAGCAGGTGCTCTCGTCAGAGGAGAAAGAGGAGCACGACTGTCGCGTGACGATCGTGAACGCTGAAGAAGGACATACCACCCCGGCGCGCGTTTCGAAGAGCGTTTCCGGCGGCGTGTCGCTCGACTCGACATGCTGAAGAACTAACGCACGCTCAAGGAGGGGTTGCGCTGCGGTGTGTCGGAGGGCCCGACCCACTACATACGACCGCGCGGTGTGGAGCAGCTGTAATACGGTGCAGTAGATGAGCCAGGGCTTTTCGAGCGACGGGGCCGGGGCGGTGTGGAGCTTCCTAGCGCGTATGGTGGCGGTGATGGTGCGTGGATGGCTGGCATAGGCTGCGCTGCGCCCATTTTTCTGGCCGCCTTTGTCCTAAGTGCTTACAGTCGTATACCCATCATGATATACCACCCCCATTACAGATATATACTTGTAATTGCTCACCTTATGGCTTACGACTCGGATTCCTTGTCCAATGTCCATATGTTTTTTCTTCTTTCAAGTACTTACGATGCCTTGTACGATGCAGATCAAATGCAGATCTCCGGCCACAGGAATCGCGCGCACGTGATCCTTCACCGCCTCGGAGAATCTCCATCAGCGTGGCCACACAACTCATCTGAGAATCATCTTACCCACAACCACCATGGAGCCGCCACGGACACCTCCACACCCCACCGGCGCAGAGAAGCCTACGACGAGCACCCCACAGACCAAGGGAAGCTCGGCCAATTCGCAGTATGCCCAGCATAGTACACAGCAGGACTACGCGCCATTTCTAAGAGAAGACATCGCGCGCGAACACATAATTCCTGTGGAGAATTTCTTACGCTGGATCTTGGGGAGAGGGGGCCCTGGGAAGAACGAATTCGACAGCACTCTTAAGGATCCGGAATTCGAGGAGCTAATCAAGGACTACACGGCGAAGATCCTCGAAGAGACAGATCTGTACAAGCGGTTTGTCGACCTTTCGAATTGGTGCCTGGAGCGGGACGAGATAGACCCCAGCGGTGTACGGTTTTGTCGAAACGACCCTGTACTCGTTCTCGATTCTGATGCTGGCCGGAAACCCGATGTAGTGATCGTGCGCCTTGTGGCTATCCTCAAAGAGGGGCGATTCAGCGTCGATAACATGTCGAAGGATGGGCCAAGGGATGCCGCCTTTTATTGGCGCGAGCTCCTGTCTTTTTGTGAGTTCAAAGCCGATGGTACGTCGCCAGCTATCTCCGTCTTCTATTTTACGAAGGGATGGCACAGATATCCCCGAGCCTGTAGAGAAAAAGAAGGCGTCTACTTCCAAGAAGACGAACCCGAACCCTCAGCCTAACCAGCCCCCACCTCCCCCGCTTCCCACGAGGAGAAGTGAGCGCAATGTAGGCAAACAGGAAGAGCCACAGTCGACTTCGGGTTCGCATCACTCGACTTCAGAGAGTAGGAAGCGATCTGGGGATATGCTGACCCCAACGGGTCCCTCGAAGCGGTCGAAAAAGGCCGATGACGCCAACCTGCAGTGCGCCAGCTACGCACTCGAGCTCCTTTCGAATGGTGGCGTTCGCAGTCACGTAGTTGCCGCGCTCGTGTCACGCAATACCCTTGAGCTACTCTACTACGATCGTTCAGTCGTAGTCAAATCCGAGCCACTGCGCTTCACCAGACCCGAAAACAGGGCCGCTTTCCTCGCTGTCCTTTCTGGCTTTGGGAACATGGACTCTCCTCAGTGGGGATACCCAAAGCTACTCGCGCCACCGGCGAATCAGCAGCCGTTGCCCGACAAGCCGACGAAAGGGTTTTGGCGGAGTATGCATGAGGACCACGTCCTCGAATTGAAAGATGGATGGAAACTGAAGCTGGGAAAGATACTCTTCCGGGCACACGGAGTGATCGGGCGCGGTACGGTTGTTGTCCAGGCCACAGTGACTAGTTGTCCACGCCTCCACCTCAACGGCAAAACTGTGGTCGTGAAATGGAGTTGGGTGCCCACAAGCCGAGATTCTGAAGCTGATATTGTAAACGGCGCACGGCAGCATGCAGCACAAAGCCGCCCCGAGATGCTTCGTCATCTGCCCAACATATTTCATTCTCAACAATTTGACGACCTCAATCCAGAGTGTCAACAACTTCTCTTTCAACATCTTCCTGCGGGTGCATATGAGCAACGGGTCCTTCGAGTGATCGTTCAGGAAGAACTCAGGCCTATTGACGAGTTGAAAGACCCGGACGAATTGGCACAAGCTTTCCAACAAATTTTTGAATGTATGTTGCTAATCACTTCCTTCATTCTTCGATCTCATTGCTATGCAGGCTACCGTTGGCTTGTCGAGGAGATCAAGACCATCCATCGGGACATCAGCGTCAGCAATCTCATGTTCCACAAGATCGATGGCAAGGTGTATGGGGTCTTAAATGACTTTGATCTCGCCCTCCGTTTGGAGCACAAGCCACCTTCCACTTCCAAGCACCGTACAGGAACAAAGCCATATATGGCAATTGACCTTCTCGTCCCCGAGCCTCCCTACCATCTCTATCGGCACGATCTCGAATCATTCTTATATGTCCTTGTCTTCCTTACCTGCCGAATCGCAGGTTCCACGTTCGCCGATTGGGAGGACCTCGCGATGAAGGAGTTGAGAAGCGAGAAGACTGCTGTTATAGCCAACCGCACCTTCCCTCCGACGAAGGATCTTTTCCACAGATTCCGTCTACCGATACTCGATATTGCTCGTCTGTTTAGGACAGGCTTTAACAACCGTAGCTCGTACGAAGACGCCGATGAAATTGCAGTACTGACAGGCGCTGCTCGGCCGTCTTCCTTCGAAGACGAAACCCTTGGCGACGCGGTGACTTTCGACAAGTTTGCGGCTATCTTAGAAAAACCCACTATCCAGTCGTGATAGAACAACATCTCATGTACTTAACAACTTCAGGCTTGAGACTTATGAACAGTGCTAATGGCCCCATGCTGCGCGCTGCCCCACTCGCCGCAGGGGTGGGATGCTTCACTGTCAATACTCATCCCCTGCAATTTAGTGATATTTTTCCGCATTCAAAATCTGAGCAGACAGAACAACGCTCCAGGAAGTTATACTCAGTTACTTACACTTTGCGAATCTTCCGAGCCCTAGTCGTAGTAAACAGATAAGTCATCCAGAAATCAGTTCGTTTCAGAGAAATTCAGGCTCAATGCGATATCTGTACAACAATTAGCACAATAGTACTCTACAAAATCAGAACAAGAACAAGGAAAAGTAGATCCTGCCGGAGCTTCAACTTGTAAACATGCCGCGCATGCGGCCTTCCGTCTTTGCTTTCTCTCACCTTCACCTTCCTCACAGATCCCCAACCCTCATCAGCGCCACACGACGTTTTTTCTTCGGCGGCCCATCCGCGCCCGCCTCCTCCGACGCATCGGTCGCATCCGACACAAAGCTAGCCACACTCGTCCCCGACGTCGACGCCGTCGACCCACCTAACACCGGGGTAGGCGTCGGTGTTGGCACGGGCGTCGCAGCATCCCCATCCACGCTCGCCGCAGGGGTCAGTGGCTCATGCGCGCGCTTCCTGCTCACGGCTTTATCTTCGCTCCTGCTTTGATTTTGACTCCCGCTCTGACTGCTGCTGCTGCTCGGCGCATACGAAATGGGCACAGAGTGTTGCGCGGCAATCTGCTGCAGCTGAAGCGCCGCCTGCTGGGTGTGGTGCGTGGGGAGAATCTCGTCGAAAGTGACGAGCGTGCAGTAGCCATCGCGCGAGGACAGCATGAGGCATTGGCCGTCGGGGGACCTGCCCGGCGAAGGAACAGTCAGTAAGTCATATCGCGGATTCCATATCGGCCAATAAACAGTCAGGGAAACATGAGAACACGTGGAAAGAGCGCATAAAGGAAGAAAAGTATAAGACCGCGACCGCGACTCACCAAGTCAAGTCCGTAAACTCGTCATAATGCAGTTTCGTCAAAAGACACACTGGCCCCGCCTGCTGCGTGTCGTAGATCGCCACCGTGTCCATCGTCACCACCGCATACAGCATCCGGTACGGCAGCGCGAACATACTCCCTGTCCCCGCTCCAGGCGTAACAGATGACGAGTGCCCCGGCCCTGTACCCGGCGTAACGGACGCAGACGCAGTGCTCCCCGGCGCAGGTGTCCCAGGCTTCGACGCCGCCGGCGTCAGTGGGCGGCGCACGTTCACCGTCTTGTCGATCGGCGACAGCGCGGGCGACGCCAACACGTCGAAGCTACGTTGGGGAGCTGGCGCCGCAATCCCTCCAGCCCCAGCCCCGCTCCCGCTTGCAACGGCATTTGTAGCTGCAACTGGGACTGGAGGCGACAAGGACAAAGGACCCACGAGGTCGACCTCCATACTCTCCTCGACGTCCCGAGCGCGCTCGGAATTGCCCTCCTCGCCCGTCGCTGTGCCTACTCCCAAGCGCAGTTCTCCTCCCGCTCCTCCTCCATGCTGGCTTGCGCCTCCTTGCTGCGAAGTGGAGGACGAGCCTCCCCCAATGCCGGCCCTCAACTCAAACAGCACCGGGTTAAACCGCACGGCGACGCTAGCCTTCTTGTGCCCGGGCAGCTGCGCCACGGGCGGTCGGGCGAAGTTCGCGCGCGAGTAGATGTACACCGACGAGTTCGAGTTCGCGTTTCCCTCGCCGGTGCCTGCTTGGGCTCCGGATGTTGCCGCATTGGCATTCGAGGAGGACCCCATGCCAAGGGAGGTAACCGCGAGCGCGGCGCCTGTAGAAATGACCGGGCGCGTCTTTCGCCCTCGGGCGGGGGCGGAGCCGTCGTCTCCGGTACTCGCCATCTTCTCCCCTCCCGACCCGCCCTCGCCCTTGTTATCATTCCCCCTCCACCTTCCCACCCAACCACACTCGCACTCGGGTCCTCAAACGTCCCCGCCGGCGTCAAAAGCAGTGCCCCATCCGGCGAAAATGCAAGCCTTCGAAAGAAGTTGGTGAAGCTCTCGTCACCATAGAGCGGTGTCCCGTCGGTGTACCGCCGTTCGTCGTATCCGTATCGCCCTCGCTCGGTTTGGCTTCCACCGTTACCACCCGCACGCTCCTCTGCATATCGGGAACTCCTACTCCCACCCCGCTCCCGACTCCTTGTGCGCTCCTCGTACTCGTACCGCCCCGCCCACCCCGCGCCGGCGTTCGGAGGCGTGCGGATGGCGGGGAGGGCGGGCATTGGCGAGGGGCTGCGTCCGTAGCGCGAGAAGCCGGATACGGCGGAGAAACCTGCGGGAGAGAAGTGGTTAATGATGAGAGGAAAGAAGAAAACAAAGAAAGCGAAGGAAAGGACGATGCGACCCCCCCAAAAAAAGCACGCCAAAGAAACCAGCACACTCACCACTTGGCGAACTCGGCGCATTGCTCCCGCTAAACGACGACCTCCGACTGGACGAGCCCGCGGGCGGCGGCGGGAACATTGCACTCCCGCTCGGCATACCGACACTCATACTCGCAGGCGTCGCCGGTCCCGCAAACGGTGTCGGGGTCCCGGGAATCCCTTCTCTCTCCCCACCTCCTCCCGCTCCCGTTTCCCGCTCCTTAGCACGATCGCTCTCGATCGACGCGCTGCGGAACGGATGCGGACGGGCACCCATCCAGGCTTCGCTTGAGCCTGCGCCCGTTGTCGTGCCTATTCCCGTTCCGAGGGCAGGTGGGGTAGGATGTATCGGCGTGTTCATCGGCGTCGCCATCCCCATCCCCATACCGAGGATCTCTTCCCGCTGCACGCTCGGCGTGCGGCTGTGCGCTCTGTCCCGCCCGTGTGGATGGTGGGAATGGGAGGGAAAGCGCGTGTTGCGCCCGACGGCGTGGGCTTCGAAGGTCCCTGTGCCCTGTGGATGGAGGTATGAGGAGATGAAGAGAGAAAAAGAGAAGAGAGAATGGACGGAAAGATGCACTATGAGAGGAGACGAGATGCCATCGATTTGAAACCAGCCTGTATGGAGCGAAGCCCATATGCGGAGCCAGCAGAAAGAAGGCGCCGCCTGTTGCTCTTTCATGTATATCCACTACTCTATGCACTGTTTTTGCAGCACAATAGCACACTAAGTCCATCGAGAACGACAACAGCCACCAGCACCCATAGTGAAGGCCCGACGGGAAAAGGGAGAATATAGCAGAGGAAAAACGCACGCCAGAAGAACCAGGAGAAGCTAGGCAGCACACGCGTCAAACGTACGGGACAAGTCGAAAGTGTCGCCACGCGCCCTCGCCGACGCAGCAGATGCGGCGACCAGAACGATGAAAGAAGCACCACAGAGATCGCATGACTGGTACAGGTGGTACTAGATCCCAGACTCGCAAAAGTGTCTATGCTTTGGCGAAGTAGGACTTGGAAGATAAAGTTTCAAAAGAGCGATGGAACAGACAAGAAGAAAAGTGCCATGCCCCGCCAACTTGTTTGAAGTGAAGTAAAAGACGAAGAACCGCGTCGCTACGATAGCTCCGGCGAATCAGCACGATGCCGGGGGAGGGCGATGCATTCGTTCGCCCATTCCCAACCCGGCCTTGCTCACAATAGTCCCGGTACGGATATGGCGGACCCCCAGTTGTGCGTCCCCGCACGCCCATGTGTCATCACGAGATACAGTGTGCATTGTTCACCGTACCAAGCAGTACGGGACGAAGAAAGGGCGGGATGAGTCCGAGATACATCGCGAGGGAAGGCCATATAGAGATATAGAAAGCTGAATAGATGTGCCAAAACATTCAGGTCCGGAATGTCCACGTGGCAGCCTCCGCGGTGCTGGAGAAACGCCTGCGCGCAAGTGCGCCATGAACGCGAGTTCGAGACGTAGAGATCACGAAGAGGACCTGCGCTCGACCGGACAAGACGCGTCAAAGAGAAAGAAATGGAGGGAACGCGCCACTATGTGCGCGCCGCAAGACAAAATTGTCCCAGTGCACGATGACGCGCGCCACCAACAAGAAACCAAAGACGAAAACAGCAGAGAAGGAAAAAACAGCTTGAAGCGCACCTTTGAGGCGCTGATTTTATACACATGCATCGCTCTGTCGCTGGACTGGGTCGCGATGTACTCATTGAGGGGGTCCCACGCGACGCCCTGAACGAAGTGCGAGTGTTCCGCGATCTCGTGCATGCATTTGCCTGTGGGCGAGCGTCAGATGTGAGGCAGAAAGCAACGCACAAAACAAAAAGGTACAAACCATCCGCACTCGCATACACCCGCGCACAGTTATCTGTGCTCCCGCACAGTACAAACTCGCCCGTCGGACTCCACGCCAAATCATACACCTGCATCGTCGTACACCGAAACGTCGTCCGCGGCTTCCAAAACTCCTTCTCGTGCTGGAGGTCGGCGGGAGAGAGGTCGGAGCCGTAGGTGCTGGTCTGCGGTGTCGCGGAGGGCGCCCAGATGATGACCATGCCGTCGTCGCCGGCGGACGCGATGAGGTCGCCTGTGGCGTGTTAGAATTAGCATAAGATATTGAATATTGTATACCGCACCGTTAGGCGAGAAGCGCACGACATTCACGGCAGCACTATGGCGGCTCAGGGTCGCCAGGTACTCTACTCGTGCTGGCCGCGGCGCAATGCTACTATCGTCCACCTCCGACGCAGGGCGTATATTCGGATACACCATCCACACCCGCACATGGTTATCCTCCCCCGCCGTCGCGAGACGATATGCCTGGCCCGCAAACCCCTGCGCGGTGGGTGGATTGGGACGCGCCTTTTTGAATGGGACAGGCTGGAAGTCGCACGACGCGATGGGCTTCGAGTCGTGCCAACGAATTTCAAGCGTGCGGAAGCGCATGCGAGCGAGAAATAGCGGTTATTGCACTGAAAAGCAAGCAAGTATTGCAGTAAGAGCAGTAACAAGGAAGCAGGAGTGGCAGAGTCGCAAGTATAAAGTCTAGTCTTGGTCTGGTCCTTGTTACGGCACCGCGTCCCTTTCTTCCCGCCATCATTCTCATCCATCCACTCGTCGCCGCAAAACTAGGCTACTTGTGGACAAGAGGTGGATGCGCTCAGCTATGAAATATCGCTGTGGAATCTGTTTCTGTCAACTTCAAGAATTGGTGTACTTCGTTCGCACTTTGTCATGAACAAGAACACGGTCACGAATACAAATTCATGGGAAATCAATCAAGGACCGTTGGACTTTTCAACTGTATGTGTGCTTGCTCGGCCGACAACAGGAGCTTCGTGAGAATGGACGGCTACTCCTTCCGATTCAGAATACGCTCGAGGCAACTCCGGGTACTTGACATAGGAATTTTTCGCTTTACTGTGCGGCTCTTCGTCCGTTACAGTACCGTTTTTTTTCCGCCCGGGTCTCTTCACACCTGCACGCTACGACATCGTCACAATTTCAGTCCCCGTTCATTTGATTTTGTTCTTGCGATCTCATATGCGCCGACGGACTGCTCGGTGAGGACTTTTAACATTTACGTCTTGAACTCAGACAGCACACTTTCTGGTTTTGCTACGTGGGTGCGAAGAAATTGTTGTCATTGGCAGCGGTGAGAAGGGCCTTTTGCGGCATCGAGATTTGTGGAGGGTCCTTATGTTACGATGGCCCCCATTTTTAGATCGCTAGCAGATAGCACGGTCGGTTATTGGGATTCGACCAAGTTGTACAAATTAAACAGCAGATTATCGCTTGGTAGGCCGGTACATCGTCTCAGGCTCTTACTTACTCCACTTTTTTGGCTATCCCTCATAAATCATCTATGTGCTTTCAGTGATGGCCTATTTTGGGATGGCCATCCAAAAGGGAAAACCCGAACTTCCTCGAGATATTCCCGCAGGCCCCAATTCCGAATGTCCTTCACCGCTTTTTTTATCCTCAAGCTGGGAAGCTGCGCACTTGCGCTGGTATACCCTCTCAAATTCAGCAATTGTGCATGGCGTATACAAAATATGTCACAGTTACCCTTACTGTACCCACTATCCGCTCGTTCTCCATTATGTCCATGCAATCATCTGACCTCCTTGCATAGACACTACTTTATTCCATTCGCTCAACAGGGGCAACAAATGTCGCCGAAGCGAATCGTAGGCATATCCTGTACAACATGACAAACAGAAACAAGGAAACAAGGAAAGAGAACAAGAACGGCAAAAACCACGCGGGTTATATTTCTGCAGCCTAAACAAAACGAGTCCGACAAGCAGTATGCTGAGTCACGTTCAAGTTGGAGAGGGGGGACCGTCGACTGACCTAGTTGTTATTAGCCCGCGCCCGTCTCGCCGCGGCGTCCTTGTCTGCCTGAGTTGCTGGTTGCACCTCACTGCTGATCGTATGTGTGTATCGGCCGGTCTTGCATCCCTCGCAAGCATACGTTCCGTCGCCCACTCCATTGGCAACCCACTTGGTCATATTATCGAACGAACATAGCGGATTGTTGCACTTTGCCATGATCCTGGGCAGATACATATAAGCTGGAAGGAAGTGGGGAAGAAAGGGGAACTCACAAGAGAAGCGGGAGGACGAGTGGTATTTGGTTGGTGCTGTCTCATTTTGCACGCTTATTTAAATAAGACTGCGAAGCTTCTTCTGGGACACACAGTCAGGCCCAGTGCACGAGTCACTTACCGTGGTGAGAGAATACGGAATAGCCCTATGCATCATAGTACACAGTCGGGTCCAGTGCATGAGTCACTCACTTTTGTGAGAGAATACAGAATAGCCCCTTGCATCCCCAGAGTATAACGCCTCATGTGAATAGATTCAACTGAATGTGGCAATATATATAACCGTCAGCGGACATAGCCGGACACGCCAGCAAAACAGAAGCATCGGCACGGCTTAGAGCCATGGACTGCTGCTGTTCCAATATTTTTTCCATGTGAGTCAATTTGTACGTCGGAAAAAGAAAAATACAGGCTACATATTCTCAGGACGACCAAAAGCACTGCTTTGGTGGGCCTTCGTTTGTGAGTCAGTCAGTATGAAGATAACATATCGGCACGGACCAACCTCGACGAACAGCTTGAGGGCAAGGAAAGGTTCGAGATCCTCCTCGAATCCGGCAGAGACCACGCCCGCAAACCATTTCAAAAACATGTTATCAAGGGCTGCACGGCTAGCCATTACCGAATGCGAATAATCTGTGATGTGGAGCAAGTAGTCGAGGCGGAGACATGAGTAGCCAGGATGCATCCCAGTCTTCTGAAAGATAGTATCACTATGCAACTGCTGAAGTGAATTCAACTCTTGCTGATCCTCAAGAACGTTCGGGTCTTGTAGGAAAGTCGCATGCCGTGCGCCATTCCAAAGTGGGCAAATCCGCGAGCCTTGCCAGTCGACCAGGCCGACCACAGTGCCCGAGGGAGAAACAAGGATATTGCCGAGCGAGAATTCGCCATGGCAAAGTGAGAAGTGCGGAGGATCAAACTCTTCTGAGGGGAGAGCAATGATCCCGGCTAAAAGAAGACAGAACCAGCGGATTGCATACCTAGGTGGCATATCATCCATGCCACCATTGAGGTTTTGCCAGTGGGTGCGCTGTAGAGTCCACTGTTTGTAGTCGCAGATGAGTGAAAGCTCGCAGCGAACATGAGCCTCCAGTAATTGTTTGGAGGATGCGAAGGGACCACGATGAGGGTCGCGCAGATTGAAGGGGTAGGTTGCGAAAAGCCCCAGTGGTCCGACGGTGCCATCCCCGTCGACGATGCTTCCGATAGTGGGGAAGCGGATCTGCAGGAGCTGGGCCTGAATATCTGCGAGCTGTCTCACCACATCCTTTCGTTGCTCGGGCGACATGGATGGCCAACGGCTGCCGAGGCTCTCCCCTTTAATCTTTCACGAGAGCCTAAGAAGTAGTGTGAGAGGTTGGGAAGTGACGTACCCGCTGCATGATCATGTATCGTGTCCCGAGGGCGTTGTTCACGTCGGACTCGAAGTGATATAGCTCAGGAACAGGGATTGACGTGCGATTCTTGACGAATTTAAGAGTGGCGACCTGGATGTGGTGCAGTTAACTCAGATTCATAGTGGCTTTGTAGAGGCGAGCAGCTGCACCTCCGAAAGAAAATCGTGCTCGAGAAGCTCCGAAGAGCACTGGGACACGTCGTTATGAGGACCTCCTCGCAGCCGGGCGAGCGCATCTGTCCCATCTTCGAAGGTCAAGAGGAATACCTGTTAGATGGGAGTAATAAGACACCAAAAAAAAGCAGCGGTGGTCCAAACCGTGTTGAAGCCTCCTTGAGCCACAGGATAGGATCCAGTGCACCGCTTCTTCATTACTCGGGTAGCCTCATGTCTTAAGTCATGGTAGGACTCGATAATACGTATGATATCGGCCGCATGCTTTGAGTGGTCGAGTAACACGCGGAGGCTGGTGGTGAGAGCTATCAGGCTCGGGTCCTGAGCGAGGTCGTGCGGAAGCTCAATAGTAAGAGACTGGGAGGCGTCGCAAAGTGATATGTCTTGATCCTTGGTCATGGAAGAAGGCAATAGGGTGGAAGGAAGCTGCAATTCAACGTTGTGTACACTTACGGTAGAGAGCTACTTGTGGCAGTGCCGGGGGCGCGCGCGTGAAGGACATCTCCCAAAAAGTACTTAAAAGCTAGGAAGTCCAATTCCTCTCGCCCGTCACCGATTCGCTTCGCTCCTCCCTTCGCTCCTCCAAGTGCAGTGAGCCTATTCTCCAAATTTGCCACAACTACTCGAGCTTGTAATCAGAATCCGCTGCATCGTCTCCCAAAACTGCAAAGATTTGGCTGGCAATCTATCTAATCAATAGGTCGGTTCAAAAGTATGCAAGCTCTCGACGACTTTGAGTTTGGATGCGACGCCCCGCTGCTTCAGGTCCTTCCCTTGGTGGATTAAATGCTCCGCACACCATCCATTCGATCACCATAGAAGTAGTCGCACCCGCATACTGTATTCTCCATGAGCTCCTGGTGTTCCTGGCTTATCACCGAGGTACCGAAGGCCTTTTACGGCGAGGCTCCGAAATAGTTGCTGGTCGAGGCTCCTCGTCAGATAGTCCCAAGGATGGGGGACGAACAGCATGACGACCCTGGATACGCCCGCCGGTATGTTACAGGAATATTTGAGCTGCGCAAGGTGCGGCCATTCTGAACGCGCACCAACCGAACGAATGAGGCGAGATGTTGAGCACAGAGCCAACGACTAGAATTTCTTCTCGTCGTCCAGGTCCGTACTCCCACCTCGACACGGCGAAGGGCGAGCGGCGTTTTCGAGCAACGTGTGGTCTGACGACGGCGCACTGGTTTGGACGCGGTGGACCGTGAGCCGCATCTGAATGGGGTCACATAGCGGGTGTGTAAGGGCTAGCTGGAAGTTCCCGCATGTACCTGTCGCTCCGGGCTCAGAGTGCGCTTCGCGAGGCTTCCGGCTGCTGGAGCGGGAGAGCAGCCGCGATGGCAGGAAGGGCGCTCTCCTCCACCATCGATGTCGGCTCCGGCGCGTTGCGGGCGAGAACGAGATGCGAGGTGGCGATACAACATGTTTCGATGGATATTCGTCGCGGTGAGGGCGGAGTCTCCCTGAGGAAACAAGTCAGCGATAAAAGTTATATACAGCGACGAATGAAAATCAAAGTGTAAAGACGGATGGGGTAGATAAGCGACCGCACGGAACGAAGGAAAACTATAAGCCGTGGCACCCGGGAGAGCAAGGCGCGGGGAACGAGGGAGATAACAGTGAATCAAGACAGAAATCCCATTAGCCCGGTAAATGAAATGCATGCGATGCACAGTGGAATTCGAGGAAGAAAAGTGTACGGTAGAGTGCGAAGGAAAGATTGACGAAAAAAAGAAAACACACCATAATCCCATTTCATCTCAGGGCGACATCCTGCGCATTCGCATTCGCACTCCGCTGAGTGCCGCGGCGGGCGTACCCATATCACCATCCCATCCGACCTCGTCTCGGTCCCCGGCTCTGCACCCCACTCACATGCGCACCGACTCGTGCAAGCGAGGAACTGCACGACGCCTCGTACGGCCCGCGGGCCCACTCCCCTTCACCCCTTCGTCGAGCTACCATGTCCTCATGCGCCGAGGGCACGCCCGACGCGCGCGGCCCGCACCCTCCAAGTGTTCGGGTCGTTCCTCACCGCTGCAGCGGTGAACATATGCTGCCTAGGCGCGCGATCCGTGTCGGCCTCAGGCGCGTTGGAGTGTATCCGTGGGCTGCCGAGTACAGCGTTCGCACCTCGCAAGACGTGGTGGAGGATACGCTGTGCCGCTACAGAGAACGCCGGCCGGAGTGGGCATCACAATGCTCAATGCAGATGTCGGTCCGCGTTGCTGGCGCTGTGGGTATAAACGTGGTGCACGAGGGACTGGACTGCGACGCTCCGGGAGGAGAGTGTTAGCACAGCGCATGTGACAAGACCGCCGGAGCGACTCTTCGTATTCACCGGTGTCGCCATCGCCATACCAAAAGCTCGTCCCGCTGCGCGCTCAGCATCCTCCTGACCATGGGCGCCGCCTTGTCCTATCCGCGAAGAGTAGAAGGACATAAAGGCCAACTTGAAAGGAAAGCGCCACGAGATGAGAACAATGCGCCGACGAGATAGGAGCACGAGAGGGGAGAGGCTGCGTGTCGACATCTGCGCGTCGAGTACATAATGAACGGGACGCGGAAGGCATTTCCAGCGCCGCGGCATACAGCGGTAGGGCGAGGCCGCCACTGGCAAAACCCTCGGTCGGTTTCCATCCCCATGCCGAGCCGCTGCACACTCGTGGGCTCAGTTCGTCCCATGTCCATGGTGCGAGCCGGAGGGAAAGCGCATGTTGCGCACGACGAGGTGCATGTACCCTGAGGACAAAAACGGAAGGGCGAGGGACAAAGAGAAAGAAAACAAGCCATGGAGCGGAGAAGGGGAAAGACCGAAACAGAGAATAAGAAAGAGAGTAAGCAGAGATAAGAATAAAAACGAAAAACGCAGACAGACAGAGACGACAAGAGACGGAGACAATGAATCGTAGAGAAGATAAGGCGACTAAACAAGAAGGCAGACAGAAAATGCGGGACGAAGATCGGCCAGGCACCGCTGCTAGCCGCTGCTGGCCTCGAGCTGACTGACTTTGCGAACGAGCAAGTGAAGACGTCTACTCTTGCGCCAGCGACCAGGAGCATGGGAATTCAACGCAGGGGAGAAGTTCCCTCCTCTAGATCTCGACGCATACGCCACGCCTCATCCACGGTTTCCTTGGAGGATCAGAACGCCTGAGAAAGACGCGAAACCCTGGAGGTGGAGAGTCGAGACGGGGAGAGGTCCGGAACGACGAAAGAAACACCGCTGGTAAGTGGCACAGACGGCGAGCGCAAGTGGTGGTAGATCCGCGAAATCAAGGCGTTGAAAAAGTACTGGTAGTAGTAGGACTTGGAAGAGGAACCATGGCAAAGAAACGGCGAGACAGTGTTCTTGACCCCGTGACCTCGGAAAGTGCCGTCAAGGCTTGTCGCACCCTCTGAGTCCCAATGGCATTGGTTGTAAGGCCCAACGCGCAAGGCCCTGGATAAACCCTCTCGTGACGAGGCCGCGGTGCTGGCTCCAAGTTCAAATCCTCGAGCCTAAGGCCTGAGTCCCAAGTCGCGCTTTCTCTTGTCAAAGTTCAAACATCCCGGGCCCATTCAAGCTCTATCTTTTGCGTCGATTCCTCGTCCTCCTCGTCGTCTGGCTCTCCTCCCCGGGCCGCTGCAGCAATACACCGACAATGAATGCTGTACAGCCTGCAGGCGTCAACAAGTAAGCTTACTGCGGAAGCGCTTCAGCAGCAGCAGCATCGTCTCCCCCAGGAGAGTGCGAGTACGGTCTACATCAGAAAGCGCTATTAACCCAGCATCTTCCGGGCCCCTTCGACCGCGCCGCTTTGCCTCGCGGCGTGCGTACCCCCGCGGGTGCGTCCTTCGCACACCCGCCCTGGTAGCTCCTCATTCACTCCAAGCAAGCGCAAACTTTAGTGCATTCAAATCTCAGCTGTCTTCTCGCCCTGCCACTGCGCGCGGTGGGCGCAGTCCATCTTTCCCGCTCACGCATCAGTTCCCATCTCATGCTCAACTTCTTGTCCCTCGCTAGGTCACACGGCTCGCGTCGTGCTCCTCGCTTTGGCAAGGGCGATCCGCTGCCCAACGGCCTTTTAAGTACGGGTGTGTAATTTCTATTGTTTGCTTCGTTTTCGTGCCTTTCTTACTGTACACTCGACCTTTACGATACCTCAGACTATCCATATCTACCGCTTCTGTCGCCCCTCCTTCTCTTCTATTCTCATACCGGCGCACTTTCATTTTGCCTTTTTCTCTGTGATCAATGGTCTGGACCTCGTTTTCGCACCTATCCTGCCTTCTCCAGCACACATGCCTCCTGTTGCATTCCCTCTGTTCTCCTCACTCGTGCCCCCATATTCTTTTGTCTTTTATTCGCCCGCCCTCTCCGTCCTTTTTCATCATGTCAATCTGTGCATGCGCTGACTTGCTCTCTCTTCTGTAGATGTCCTGCGGCAATTCGACGCGTACTCCCACCATCTCGCCACTTCTTCGCCCGTGCCGACAAACACGAATCAAAACAGCACTTCCTTCCCCAACCCCGATTCAGCTCCGGAGGCGATATGCTGGACTTGCCGCGTCGTGTAGACCTCGCGATGCTGGCTAGCGCGCCGCTCCTCCTCATCGCCTTGCTTGCCAAATTTCCACCGCCGAGAAGACGGGCGTCTCTGCGTGCACGGCTGACCGCATCCCCTAGATTCTCTCGCAGGCCAACCGATACAGGCCGGGTTGCAGTTCGTGTACGCGGAGCGAGTTGGCGGTCTCAGTGTCTCGCAAGCGCAGCTCTCGTTCCCTGCGGTGGGGGTTGTGGTGCCATAGTGCTTCGCCGAAGGATCGACGAGGCGACGTCTCCGCGCGCGGAGGGGGCTGCACGTACGGGGGCGAAGCGCGTGCCTTCCACGTTCTGCAGGGAACTGCCCATGGCGTAGTGCGGAGCGAGTGGGCCGGGCGGGTGTGTGAGTGAGCCGGGTAGTGCGGAGGTGCAAGTCGCAAGGAGAGTTTGGTCCTGCGCGCGCCGACGACGTCGAGGTGCCGCGCCGTGGAGGCTGAGGTGGAGGCGGGGAATTGCGATTCCGCGGCTGATGTTGGAGTCGGTGGCGTGCGTCGTTTTGCATAATGCGGATAGCGCGGTGGCGGGCCGTGGTGCGAGGGCAAGGCTTTACCATCGAGATCAGGCGCTTGGGGCCGTGCTCGTTGACTCTCCTGTCTTCGAGGAGCCCAAGTTCACGCCCTCCATCTGCTTCGGCGCCGATTTCGCGCCCGTGGGCCGGTTGCGACCGGCCCTCTGTAACTAGCCTCGACGCATACGACGGCGTCCGACCGCGGTACGCGGGTAGCGAACGGTGATCGCGTGAAGCATTCCTCGCTTGCGATGCTGAAACCCGTCATACTCGTACTGCACGTTCGTGAGCAGCCTTTCCCGACTTAGTAACATTCACACTAGCTACGGGACTGTACGCTCTATTGTTCATCCGACGCGCTCAGGGAAAGAGGATGTGTACGCGCCATTTCATTGTCTCCTCGGCTTCTTGGTACCGATGGTGTTGTGTAACATGTTCATGGGCCATGGATATATAGCGCGCTGTCAGTCTGTCATATATTCACAAGTCCTGGTGCTAGTACCTCGACAGGATGAGGCCGTATGTGGGTGTTTTCTAGTGCTTTACCAATTTCCGAGACCGCCCATAACACGCGTGGATATCACCTTACCGAAATTCGCCCGCAAGAACAACATCACATCCCGTTCGCTCCCACCCTTACTGACATCTCAATGGTTTACAGTAATGAATCATGTGGAGTGAAAATTCATTCCAGCGCTGTCGAATTTGAAAGCGGACATGTTCGGGCTAGCTTAATATGGCACAGAGAAAGGTGATCCACGGCCAATGGAAGTCGAAAAAGGGCTTGGAAGAGCTGTACCTGGAGGCGATAGCGGCGCCTTAGCGCCACCCTTATCCTGAGTCTTATCCAGCGCCACCTCCCTAATTACTAGGACAGCCACGCGTAATTCTATAAGAGATGGACGAGGAAAGTAAAGAGTTTCAAGTTGAGTATGATTTGGAAATCCCTTTTATCGCTCGGCGTTTTGGGCCAGGCTCTTTCAACGGCTGCATCTCCTCCCCGTACTGTGACCACTGACGTCGTGGTTATCGGGGGCGGCTCAGCGGGGACCTACACGGCCATCCGGCTGCAGCAGCAAGGGAAATCTGTGTTTGTGATTGAGAAGGAGGACGTCCTCGGCGGGCACACCAACACATTCCACGCACCGGGGAGCAACATAACGTTCGACTATGGCGTGATCACCTTCGCCAACATCAGCGTAGTAAGAAAATATTTCGCCGACATGGACATAGCGCTGGCGCTGTTTGACCTCAGCGGCGGCGCGATAACCGAGTTCGCCAAACTCAACGGCGGCGATGCCACGGCTACGATCACGGTGCCCTCCTCTGTCTCGTGGAGTAACGCGACAAATGTCGGCCTCGCGTTGGAAGGCTACCTCGCCCAGAGCGCCCAGTACGCGCCGTTCCTGACCAACGGGTTCACCGACCTCCCGGATCCCGTACCCGAGGAGCTGTTGATACCATGGGGCGATTTTGCACGGAAGTATGGCATCGAGGCCTTCGACTACACCCTCTTCTCCTTCATCGAAGGCTCCGGGAACATGCTGGCTCAGCCCGCGCTCTACGTGCTCAAGTACTTTGTCCTTTTCGACGTGCAAATCCTCGCCGGCCTCCAGCCCGGCTTCATCACCACCGCCGCCCACAACAACCACGCATTGTACGACACAGCGCTGGCGCGGCTGCAGGCCGGTACCAATGGCAGCGCCGTCGCGCTCAGCAGCAACGTGAAGCGCGTCGTGCGCTCAGCGTCTTCCGTGTCCGTTTCCGTGTCCACCCCAGACGGCGCCCAAACGGTGCACGCGAAGGAGCTCGTAATTGCCATCCCGCCGACGTTGTCCAATCTCGAGTCGCTAGGCCTGGACCTGACGGCCAACGAGCGCACCCTCTCCGCGCAGTTCAACAACAGCTATTACTGGGACATGGTGATTGCAGGCACGGGCATCCCCAACAACATATCCATAGCCGCCGTCGATTTTGCGGCCCCCGACGCCATCCCCGCGCAGCCGGGCTTGTACGGGGTCAACCCGGCCGGTGTGGACGGGCTGTTTCAGGCGTACTTCGGCAGCCCGCACTATCTGAGCGATGCGCAGGTCAAGGCTGAGACGGTGGCAGCTCTGCGCCGCCTGGTGCGCGCGAATGGGTGGGACAACGGGACGTTCGCGCCCGAGTTTGTCGGCTTCCACAACCACGCGCCGTTCCTGCTTACGGTGGACGTCGATGCGGTCCGCAACGGTTTCTATCGGCGCCTGAACGCGCTGCAGGGCGTGAAGAACACATGGTGGACCGGCGCAGCGTGGCAGACGCAGGATAGCTCGCTGATATGGAATTTTACGGAGACGGTGGTTCTGCCGAAGCTCTTGGAGAGGTTGGGATGAGGTACCGTCTTTGGGAAATGGAGCTGCTGTCCGGACGTTGACGGAGATGCCGGTGAATGGGGGTCTAATGTACCATATTAATGTTAGGCCAATAAATACTAATAGGATGCACGAACCATCAATGGAAGGGTATTTTAGCTCTGTTCTCTCGTCCTTCTATCTTGTAGGGTATAGTGGGATTTCAGCAGGGAAGGGAGAGCCGGGACGTGCAGGCGGTGTACGACGTAACGTACGGAGTGCGACGAGATCGGTGCGCATCGGGCTTTGAAAGGGGGAGTGGAGGGCTGGGGTGCAGGCGATGTACAACGGTGAAGTGCGGCGAGATCGATGCGCACTGGCTTGGAGAAGGGGAGCCGAGGACCGGACATTCAGGCTATGTACGGCGTGTGGAGGGCGCGCGGAGGCTAGAGTCGCTGTGCTACGAGGATGGGCGTATGACCTGGAGGGCGAGACGAAGTCAGTATGAGAACTGAGGTGCGTATGCGAGCGAGTTACCTTCAAAGGTCGCTCCTCACGATCTCGCGAGCCCGACACAGACACACACCCGCGAGACCCTCAATCGCGACGATCCCCACCCCCCTCACTCGCATATCAAGCCCCACCCTCGTCTTAGCCACTTCCCTCCACCGTAACCTCGCTCCCGCTGTGTTTCCTCGTTCGCCGTATGTATCGTTCTTGGCCGCGGAGTACGGGGTCGACGACCAAAGCATGTTCGCGACATCGCCGGGGCATTTAGACGCCGTGGATCACGAGGAAGGCATAGGTGTTACGCCGCATCGCGAGCCACGTCGAGACGCAGCAGCGGTGGCGGTGGACATGAGTTCGGGGAAGATATCCACGCGTTTCCGACGACGATGCGGGAGCGTGGACAATGAGCTGGTCGTAGTGCGTACGGGTAGCGTGCTATCGTACGCGTACGAGATTCGGCGCGGCGTGGGTTACGGGGTACTGAGGAATGGTGTAAGAAGACACTGCATCTCGCGCTGCACCAAGCCCGTTCACTCCTGAGGAAATGGGCACCTTCTAGCGGATACTGCCGCCCACTGCGATCGGGAGCCAGCAGTCGAAGCGGGATAGATGTAGGGAAAGGGAGGCATAGGCATGCTCATGAGCGTCACGTCCACGCGCGGATGCGTGCGGATGGGTTGGTCGTCGAAGGGAGCCCGAGCCCGTAGCGTGATATCGAACGCGTACGAGATTCGGCTCAGTGCGAGTGACGAGGTACTGAGGAAGGCGATGGACATTGCGAGACGATGGCGCAGAACGCATCACAGTCCTAGCGGATGCATGTGGATTTACAAAGGCTCGGGGCGTTCCCATGGGTACCATGTCGAGATGCAGAAGCTCGGGCCTGTCGGCAACGAGATAGCCACGTCTTTTTTACAGAGGGAGCGCAGTCGTACTCAAGGCCGCGTGGGGCTCGAGAGGCAGTAGGCTGGCGCCTGAGTCGTCTTGGTTTTGAGTCTTGAGGAGAGGTCCGAAAGAGAGGCGAGGGGACGTGTAGGCTTTACGACGTGGGAAGGACGACGGTGAGCGGGTATCGCGATCAATGGCGTGGGTGCTTCATTATCGTGGACAGAAGCTTGCGGCGTGGAGAATGGCTGTAAGAAAGAAATCAGTTTGGAAAGGGGCGCTTATGCGAAAGAAAAGGCAATTACCTCTACTGGCTCGGATTTGTCGACAGCTGGCGGGTCCCTACCGATTCGTGGCGCGAATACAGGCGCAGCGTTTACGAATGTACCGGAGCGTTCGCGAGGACTGAATAGGCAATAGCAATGGTACAGAGCGGAGAGTGAGCACCATGGGGAGAAGTCCTACATCGATGAGGAAAGGGGCGCAAATCGGCACATGCGGTGGAACGAAAGAAAAGTCCAAGGAAATCGGAGGAGATATTTGAGCGAACCGAGCAAGTCGCGCACAAGACTCTGTACAGCGATGTTGGTGGACATTGTTGTTGCGCCTTTGGCGCCTCCAGGGATACCGAATGCATCGTACGAGGTCTTCCATATGAAGTACCGTACGTTGCTGCCTACATGACTGAGACTAGAACTGATCCTCTTGAAGGACCTTATCGTACATGTTTCGTATTCCATGCTACCCAGTGGCATACTCCTGCGTTTCAGAGTCTAGCAGGAAGTCCGAAGTTGACGTAGGCAGAGCAGCTAGTAGGCTACGCAATTCGGTGCGCACAAGCGTGTCGGAGGATAATAATTGTGTATGAGCCAGGCTCTAACGAGGCGGAAGGAAGCTACAATTCCATCTCCTCAGTTCCGTCAGCGAGCAGGATAACAGCAGCAGGCATTCTTTCCCTGGGCTGGAAATGGTTGAAGAGGATCCGGAAAAGCCCGGAATGGGCAATGCATAGCCACTGGGACTCTTCCAGCCTCCTGAGTCCTGAGCGCTCGAGCTTTTGCTGACCTTCAGATGTCAGCACCAACAGCGGCCGACAGATCTCTTTCGGAATTCCTCACCTCCTTGACTCTCAGCAGCAAGCGACAGCGCTCCGGGACCTCTTGCACTGGATGTCGTGCGAAAGAGGAAGACCTTGGTCGACGCCTGCTCAGATGCAGCAAGGTTGGCTATATGAGCTGCTATTCGAAACTGCATGGTTGAACTGATCAGACTTCCCTGTTAGTGCGAGACCGTGCGCTACTGTTCAAAGGAGGTATGACCTTCGCTTCCTTTCCATCGTCGTCGCCCAGCTCATGTCTTCTTATGTAATTTGTCCAGTGCCAGACTCGGAACTGGTACGATCAGAACCATTCTTGCATTCTTCAATAGTCGACATGCACATTTTCCGCAGGCCCGTGCACAAACAGTTTTGCGGAGACACAAGTCCCGGAAAGCTCATCGACAAGCTCGTGAAAAACTTGATTTTCAGCGCACTCTTGCACGTGCAGCTGCAGGCATGCATCATCCTGGCTTTTAATCTTCTTCAACGTCCCCGGTGCGACGAATGTCTACTCGCCCGAGTGGATATTGGGATCGAGCCCTGCGACCTCGCTGATTTCGAGGATATTCTTCTGGGAGAAGGATCATCCAAGAATAATGTTCAAGGCATGCTTCAGCTTAACGGAATCACGGCGCCCATAGATCCGGGCAGGTTTGCGGCCGACCACCAAGCAGCCTGGCGCAGAGCGCGGGAGGAGGCGGATTCCCACGGCTTCCACAACGACGCCGTTGCTATCTTGGATTTCGTCTATGCAGATTGCGCAATCTGCGTATCCGTGCCTGTGAGAGTTGCATCTGCGTTGAAGAAACCAGTGGCAGCGCGTATAGACCAGGGTCTCACCATTGGGTCGACCGCCACTCATGACTTGAAAGTACACTATGACGAGGCAGGCTGCATACAGTAGTCCCAGTTACTCCCTCTTGTTTTCATCGTTAGCTTATTGCATTAATAGGTACCTCAACCAGATCATCCGGTACGACAAGGCTAACAAGTTGCTGCTACGCGCCAAGTTGCGACCACTCGACATCAAGATCATTCGCGACATCGCCGCCGGCGCAGACAGTGTCCCAGCTATTTTGCTTCATGCGAAGATTGCCAGAGAACACGTCTATGAAGCAATTCATAAAAAGTTCGTGGAACGTTGGAAAGCCGCGACTGGTGTGATTCCGTCCCTTGTGCCCCCGAACTCGGACCGTGTTATATTCCGTCCGCCCGCTGAGAACACCAAACCGAGCTGGATGAAGGGGTGTGTCGAGTATGTGTCTTCGCAGAACACATATTTCGGTAGAGATAGATGACTGCAGAACCTGTTGACGAAATTCTCAGTTCACTCTTGCGCCGGTGACTCCCCTGCTTGACATTGCGTGTTTGCGTGCTCATGTTCTACAATATAACCAACTTCTTGAGCAAACCTACAGTGAGAGAGCAGCCGAGTGAGAAAGAGCGAAAAGATTCAACATCCGACCAGCTTGATTTCATCGAAACCTATATAGCCAAATAAGTGCCTTAATAGCCAGAGAAAAAAATGGATGGCTTTGCATAATTGATGACAGTCGTCGCAAGAAGAGAAGAAAGAACACAATACAAACATGTCAGATTGTTTTGCTCGTTTCTCGCGCGTTTTGGGGGAGAAAAGAATAGGGACAGTCAGAGTAGACGATTCTCGTCGATTCTGACAGTCGATTCGCAAAACGATTATGAATAAATAAAGCGTGGGAGAAGCGCCGAAAATCAGAATCGACTTCGAATGTAGAAGCGACTCTGGAGGAGATTCTGAATCGATTCTCGATTGCGATTGCGATTCTCACTTCGTGGACTTGACTATTTTTAGAGAATCGTTCGAGAATCGCTTTTGAAAGTGGGGCGGTCAAACCTGGGACGATTCTACACATGATTCTGATGCCAACATTTCACAGAATCGTTTTGAGAATCGACTGTCAGAATCGACGAGAATCGTCTACTCTGACTGTCCCTAATGTAGATACAGGAGAACGGAGTCCAAATAAGGGATTTATCGCGACACGAGTTGTGATTAGCATAACTTTGAAAAAAGAAATTATCCGCGTCCCACTTGGGTCCCACTGCCAGTGGCAAGTTCCGCAATCAGCTATAATAAAGCTGTTTTTCGGTCTGCTATACTTAGTCCAACCTGCTGTGAAAGTTCGGTTCAAAAATCGGTTCGAACCTGAACCGGACCGGACCGAACGCCAGGTTCAGGTTCAAGGTTCGGAGAATCGCTGAACCTGAACGCGAAGTCCGGTTCAGCGTTCGGACGAAAGTGGGGAGGTTCGAACCTGAACTGAACTTTGAACCTGGCGGGTCAATTTTTATGCTAACTTGCTGTTTTTTTTGCTGAAAGTATGGATTTAATGGACGGACAAAGAGGGTGAATTACTGAACCGACATCCTTGAATGTCTGTTTTGTCAAACCCGATTGATTGTGAATGAAGGAAAGTGCCGAGACGACGCACTCGCTATTGAATTTGGTATGTAATGTGAAACTGCGCTCCCTACTTCTACCTCAATGTGCACGTCTCACACCCAGACCATTGCCCCTGACAGACATCTCGGTCCGCTGACTGACCGACGAATCTTCAAGCTCTCTGCTAGGCTGTTTGTCTGCCAGGGACCACGCGCAAACTTCTCTCCGGCAGAGCTCCGGATTTTCATCATTTCCAAAGCCCCCCGGTGCCCGCTCCTCGAACAGCCAGTCGCCCGTCAGCCGGAGATGCCCTTCAGCTCAATCGGCCGATCTCAGATTACCCTACCGTCTCGCCCAATACCTGCACCCGAAGAGTTGGCTGCGCGCCGTGCGACATCCCGACACCATCCGGCCAATTCAATCAGCGGTGCTACTGCTTCCCGAGCGATCTCGCGGAAGCACATGTCGAAACTGGCCTTAAAGTCGACAGCACGATCGCATGATTGCTCTTGCGCACGTCCATGTCGACCTTATCCAATGTGATGGTACGCGCACGCTTTGCCACACGCTCTTTCGTAGGCGGGATGAGCTGGACCGCTCTTGTCCTTGTCCGTCAACGCAATTGGACGGCCTACATCCGTATCTACGCGAGAGTCCCGAGGCCAGTTGTCACCTGAGGGTTTTCCGAGGTGTGCACGTCGACTTATGGGATGTTGTGGACGAAGATATTGGTCGGATTGAGCCCGAACGAAGAGGTTCTCGAGGGCAAGCTCATGTTGGTCTTGGCAAGCTCCGGGCGCGGGAGGTATGTCCTTGAGCATCGAAAGCCTACGCATACGCTGATAGAGCGAATGAGAGCAAGCTATGCACCATGACGAACCCAAACCCGCGCGACTCGCGCGTATGGGGGTCGTATATCACCGACGCCTTCTTGGCGCGCCCACTCTGCGCAAACGCCGCCTCCAGATCGCGCGTGTCGATCTTGCGCCCGAGGCTCGAGACGTGCAGGTTACCCGGGTTGTGTCTGTCGCGCGTCTCGTTAGTTCGGTTACGTGCGATACAACGAGGGCGGCGAGTGAGAGAACGGGGGAAGTAAGGAGTAAGGACAAAGAACGCACCCCTTCTCCCCATCCCGCGTCGGACCCGGACTCCGGCTGCGTCCCCTCCCTCCACCTCCCCCTTGTCCCCCACCCCCGTTCTCGCGGTCCTGCTCCCTATCATGTTCGCGGTCACCGTCGCACTCCGCATCGCTCGCCCCTTTACTCCATTTGTCGCCCGAGGCAGGCCCACCGATCAGCATCATAACAAAAACAAATGGAACACTAACCATCGCTGTCGCCCACGCCGCCGACACCTGCGGACGTGCGCCCGCGGTCGATATCCCAAGCGTCAATACCGTGATCGTCAACGAGTCCCACCGCCGGGAGTTGCGCCAGTCTGATGCTCCAATCCACGCTCCCCTGCCGCCGCCGCCGAAACTCCTGCAGGCCGCGTCCACCTTCGTCAACCAGCCTGTTAACCCAGCGTCGCTCGAGCCCGCCTTCGAGAACATCAAGGCGGATGCGGCAGACTCGGACCTGGAGTCTCCCCACAAGAGGGAAGCCGTGATGGAGAAATCATCCAATTTCCCTCGCCCGTCCGCGCGCAGCTGAATGACCTTGGTGCGCCTCTGGTTTCTTCCCTCAAACTCAGACTAATGTACTGATTCCTGTAAAGGGTGTGCGGGGCCGTCTCGCTCGACCGCCTCCCCTCTTCTGTGACGGCCCCCCTGCGTACCCCGAACGTCGCCTCCTCCAGAGTCACATACCCCCCACGCGCTCGCCGTCGCGACCCGTTCGAGTAGCTAGTCCCCTGCGAGCGGAGACGCGATAGTCCCTCACGTCCCCATCGCCGCCGACTACGCCAAATTCGTCTCGTGCCCCGAGCGCATCCGGCGCCGTCACCCTCCCCGTCGTCCCCTTAGGCTTCGCCCTCCCCTCCCCGCTCGCGTTCGCCATTCTGCATGCGTACATACACACACCGCCTCACCGCGCCGCCTCTCGCCTCCAGCCTGCCTGCCTCCTACCTAGCTTCTGCATCCGCATCCTCGTCCTCGTCCCGCTCTAGGCCTTCCGCACACGACATCCTCCGCATGATCCTCGCGATACTCACGCACCTCCCTCGCCGCGTCAACCTGGCGATCCTCATGGCCCACACGGCGAATGTGAAGGAGCTGTTGTAGGACAAGATCACGTCGGGCGCGATCATGCGTTGTGAGATGTGCTGGATTTGGCGTGGGAGGTGTTGGGGGCGATGAATGTCGCCGCCGCGTCTATTCCCTCCTCGTCTGACGCTCGAGGCCTCACCGCCGCCTGCACGTTGTGGGCCGGAAACTGCTCGACGGTCGACGTCCCTTCTGCTCTAACGATATACCACCTCATACGTCCCCCTCCGCTCTCATTCCGCATGTCTCGACCTCCTCTACACCATCGCATATAGCTATTTCCCTTCCTTCTCCACGCTTCCATTTCTGTATCGAAGCTACATCTCGTGTGTCTGTATAACACCTGCACCGGATCGCTGTATTTGCAGCCCATCCGTTCCGATGGAGTCTCGCCTTTTTCTCAGAATACACCTCGGCGCGGACAATCAAATGAAACAAAATGCGAAAAACTCACGATTACAACTAGAATCGTGATCTGGTAATTAACAAATATGATGGACTGTTGTGTTGCAACTGGCAGTACACAGACGATGTGGCACGGAATACTGGAAAGCCAGGATAAAAAGAAAAAAGGAGGCGTGCACGCTTCGACGTGGTGAATCACGACAGTCACAGCACGGCACGCCGTGAGTGGCCCGTGACATTTCTCGTCGCACCATAATTTTTCTTTCAGCCATCTTAGCCGATCTTGGCTTTGTTCTTGCTCTTGAGTTTCAAATGCCAGCAACGGCGAATCCCTCGACAGCAGCCGACAGATCTCTTTCGGACTTCCTCGCCACCGTGAATCTCAGCAGCAAGCGAGAGCGCTCCGGTACCTCTTGCACTGGGTGCGGTGCGGAAGAGGAAGAACTCGGTCGGCGCCTGCTCAGATGCAGCAAGGTTGGCTAGTGGCCATCTATGAAACTGCATGGTCGAACTGAATACTTGTTAGTGCGAGAGTGTGGTCTACTGCTCAAAAGAGGTATGACGTTCGGTTCCTTTCCACCGCCCAGCTCATGTCTTTGTTGTCCAGTGCCAGACTCGGAACTGGTGCGATCATGAACTATGCTTGCATTCTTCTGTCGCTGACAATAGCCGACATCATCATGGACATTTTCCGCAGGCCCGTGCACAAACAGTTTTGCGGACACACAAGCCCCGGAAAGCTCATCGCCAAACTCGTGAAAAACTTGTTTCACAGCACACTCTTGCATCTGCAGCTGCAGGCATGCATGATCCTGGCTTTCGATCTTCTTCAACGTCCGCGGTGCGACGAATGTCTAATCGCCCGAGTGGATGTTGGGATCGAGCCCTGCGACCTCGCCGATTTCGCGGATATTCTCCTGGGAGAAGGATCGTCCAACAAGAATAATGCTGCAGCCATGCTTCAGCTCAACACAATCACAGCGCCAATAAACCCGGGCAAGTTTGCGGCCGAACGCCAAGCAGCCTGGCGCAGAGCGCGCGAGCAGGCGGATTCCCACGGATTCCGCGACGACGCTATTGTTATCGTGGATTTCGTATATGCAGATTGCGAAATTTCCATATCCGCGCCTGTGAGAGTTGCATCTCTGTTGAAACAACCAGTGGCGGCGCGTATAGAGGAGGGTCTCACCATTGCGTCGACCGCCACTCATCACTTGAAAGTACACTATAATGACATAAACTGCATACAGTAGCCTCCGTTACTTCCCCTTGTTTTCATCGTTTGCTTATTGCATCAATAGGTACATCAACCAGATCATCCGGTCTGACAAGGCTAACAAGTTGCTGCTGCGCACCAAGTTGCGACCACTCGACATCAAGACCATTCGCGACGTTGCCGCCGGCTCAGATAGCGTCCCAGCCATTTTGCTCCATGGGAAGATTGCCAGAGAACACGTCTATGAAGCAATTTATCAAAAGTTCGTGGAACGTTGGAAGGCCGCGACTGGTGAGACTCCGTCGCTTGTGCACCCGAACTCAAACCGTGTTCTATTCCGTCCGCGCGTTGAAAACACCAATGTGAGCTGGATGAGGGGGAGAACCGTTTGACGAAATTCTCAGTTCACTCTTGCGGCGACTCTGCTTGTCACTACCTACAATATAACCACTTTCTTGATCAAACCTAGCGAGAAAGCGGTCGAGTGAGAAAGAGCGAGAAAGATTCAACTTCTGATCGAACGCGCACGAAAGATGTTGAATAGTGGGTGCTGCAAAATCCAGACGTGCAGCGTGTTATGCTTGACGTAGACCGTTTGAAAGGAATGAAGGCAGAAAATCGACGAGGACCGCCAAAAAAAAGAGTCCAAACTTTTCGGCACCAAGGTTGAGTCACTGGCGAGGGTTGGTTAGGATGCTTTCGGCAATGATGTCCGCTTTCGGCCGAATCCTGCCCCAAAATCAATTCAAGAATGCAATTCATGCAACCCTTCCATGAGCCATCACATGGATAATTATATAAACAGTCGAAGTAGTACAGTACTTCCGCGACTCAGCTTGTAAGTTAAATTTTGAGCACAGAGCAACTCAAAGGCTAGGAAGGAAATTCAAGGAAATTCCGACGGTTCAGGGTGATATTCTAGGTGGGAACTGCGTTAAGCAACGAGAAACTGAGATGGAAGGCGATATAGGGATGGACCCAAAGATCCCGGGAGTAACAGATACCAGGAGTGGCATAGCCTCAGCGGTTTCGAGCTTTGTTCGAGAAGTCAACCGTGAGAAAAGTCCATCGAACATTGATTGATGGGGGCGAACTCCAGGTTCAAAATTAAATACATGAAGGCTAGGTAGAGAGAATCGATAGACACCAATAAATATGTTGGACATCCGTCCCTGTCATGACGGATAATTTATATACGATGAGGCGGCCCAGGAATGCATACTATAGAAGTGTCTCTGCACGCGGTTGGATCAACAATACTGTATATTCCATTTATTATCACGCGCAGACACCAGTGTAGTTTGAGGTGCTTGTTGTCCCTGTCGTCGAACTGAAGTCAATGAAGGTCGAGCGATCATCCTGGTTGCTCAGTGTGTCGTCGATGCTCAACGCCCCTAAAAAGAGAATAAGCGATCGCATAACCGGGATTCGATAAACGTACACTTATAATGGCCCTTCGTCTGGTCATTGTATTCAAACCACACCCAGCCTGTACCGAGCATGCGGACTTCACCGGATCCGGTTATGGTGCATGATTGAGTAGTGAACTTTGCAAGATCATTGAGTTTGTCTCTCACACTTGGAACAAAGGGGATTGACCTCGAGATAACAAGTTTTGCCAGCAACGTTGTTCTGTGTGACGGTTGCACTCGAGGTCTGGTCTGATTTTGTTTCCATCCTGTAAAGAGTTCAGATATCCATGCAACATTCAGAGAGGAGCGGTGTACGCAGTGCTGAGGGTATTCGTGAATGTGCTTGTGAATGTGAAGCTGGTTGTCACGTCTACAATCTCCGGGAACTTGACTGTCGCAGCAACCGACACCCCAGCGGCGATGGATGACTCCTCTAGCAGTCAATTACGATCAGTCGTATTCTCGAAGTTGATGGATATGAGTCGCACCGGTAACCGTGGTCGTTGTGCTTGACGAGGTTCCTTCCGAGTGCGTCAGGCTGATGGTGCCATCGGCACCGGCGTGGCTTCCGCTACTTTGGGAGGATTTTGTCGTGCAAGATTGGGAGGCCGACGGATTTCCTGTTTCCAGAGAGCGTTAAAGGATGTGTGAAAGATTGAGGATCTTACAACGGACCGTCAGGAACGATTTCCACCACATCGGTACTAACACAACTTTGAGCCGCCAGGGTACTGCATAGTGGGTGGGTTCAAAAGAATGCCTCGGAAAACCCGAAAAAATACGGACACTCTTGTCGTTCGTCACAACATTATATGATCCAGTGCCCCAATTATTCTCCGCCGTTGTTTTCAAGGTGTTCCAACCAGGCACTGATTAAAAACAAATCAACCACTGTACTGGTGTGATGAATTTGAATTACTTGCATTTTTGCACATCATCGGAGCTCATGTCAGCGCAGGCTCCTATGGCTTGCCTTTTGGTTGTGTGTGGAGCAAATGCGAACCGGCCAAGCTGCTCTCCATGGCGGCCGAATGCAATAACTTCACCTGTCTCATCGTCGATTGCAAGGTGGGTGGTATTTCCGGGCAATCCAGCGTCGGCCTGGATGTACGCGGGGCTTGTGTCACTGTCGCGGTTACTGTGGGTGAGATAAGACGTTTGGGGTGCACTGAATGCCAGCAATGGTGCAATAATAAAGAAGGCGGCGAGAGAAGTTGTGAATGGTGCCATAGTCAATTAGAGGAGAGAAAGTAGCTGGTGGGGGACCTGATGAGGGACATTAAACGTCGAACTGCAGCCTTTTATCGTTCAACTCGCGCCGGCGTTAACGGTAAAGCTGCGGAAGATGTTAAATACATTAGATACCATGGAGATGAAAGCACTGCAGCATGCTCGACACAACCCTGTTTGAACTCGTGTTGAACTTAGTTAAGAGTTACTCCGGGCTGGAAATCAAAAATGAGAAATCGGAACTGAGAATGGATTTTTGTGATACCCGGCATTGCGATCGAGAAAGAACAGGAAAGAACAAGCGATGGCCTGACCGCACCGCCGGTTATCACAAAAAATCATCCTCATTTTCTAATTTTCGCTTTGATTTCCAGAACTGGGCCATGTTGAACTTTTACTCCGAGTAAAAGTTCAACATGGCCCAGTTCAAACATTGTGTTGGTTGAGGAAATTGAAGATTGTGGTAACCATAGAGCGGGATGGTCAGGATATCTCTGTGTCGATATACACGGCTCACGGGCAACTTTCGGTCGAATCCAGGAGACGAACGAGCGTTTATCATGCAGTGCAATCTGGTGGATCGATTCAAGTCACTGTTATGAACGGGCATCTCATACCGCATTACGACGGGTGCTGTTCCTCTGAAACTGTAGGACAACTGACAACTGAGAAATACTGCTCCATTCATTCAATTCGTACTATAGGGCGATTTCGGGGTGTGATCACGTGACAGAATTGAACCTTTCGTAGTCAGAGAAAGTCCCGTTTTGGTAATTTGATCCGTCGGCATATCTCGGCCTCGACAGGCGAGACCTGCGAATTTGCACCCATTCCGATACAGTAGCCCCCACAGCGCACGCTCCTCGAACATCACCCCAGTGCCAGTCGCCAGCCAACCGGATGTGCGCTCGCGACTCAATCGGTTCATCTCAGACCGCCCAATACCTGCACCCGAAACCATGGCTGCGACATCCCAGGCGACACCATCCAGTCAAAACAATCAACGAAATGGTACTTACTGCTCGCCGGGCGACCACATGTTGAAGATGGCTTAAAAATCAGCAGAACGATCGCCTGGCTGGTTGCTCTTGTGCACGTCCATGTTGACGGTCGACCTGGTACGCCGACTTCGCCGCACGCTCTTTCGCAGGCGGGATGAGCCGGATCGGTCTTGTCCTTATAGTATGTCCGCCAACGCAAATTGGACGGCGTACAGCCGCATCTACGTGATAGTCCGGACTCCAGTCGTCGCCTGGGGGGTTTCCGAGTTGTGCACGTAGACTTATAGGATGTTGTTGACGAGGATATGGACCGGATCGACCTAGTGATCGCCACGGGTCTCCCGCGGGTATCGGCGCGTTGACCCGTACCCGTACCCGCCAAAACCCGTACCCGCATGTACGGGTACGGGTACGGGTCCGGGTCGGTGGGGTGACCCGTGTCCCGCGCAACCCGTCAAAGGCTACGTACTTTCTGGTTGAATAATTCAGTCCTGGATCAATTGTTGGTATATCTGTTGCTTTTATGAGTCTCCCTGCGCGTGACCAATGAGCCCACCAGATTTTTGAGTTGAAATATCACGTCTTGCCTAGAGTGGAGTGATGCTCCGGCAGCCTCGGCTAAGTTCAACAAGGTGAGCATAGGACCTTAGAGGTGTGGGGAACACTCATAACGACTTTACAGCTGGGCCTGTCAACTGCGTGGAGCGTTGCTTTCAGCCAAAATGCTTTGACACACCTATTCACACGGGTCTATACGGGTGCCGGCGGGTCCAGCAAATCTTCTGAGGCAGACCCGTACCCGTACCCGGAACGACCCGTACCCGGGGCCCACCGCGGGTCGCCCGACCCGTGCCGATCACTAGATCGACCTCGCAACGTGCGCGGGATAGGTATGTCCTTGGCCGAGAGCCTACACATACGCTGATATAGCGAGTGATCAGCACGACTTCACTAACGAAAACGGATGGAATCACCTATCGCTGCGTACAATGTCGGCCCACGGGGCCGCCCGCCGACTTCTGTGTCCGTAGCGCTCGCAGCCAATGCGCTAATACCGCGGTCAAGAGCACCAGTTTGTGCCCCCACCCGTGCACATCGCCGCCGCTTCGCCCCGCAGACCGCCACATCCACCTTCGTCAACCTGCCTGCTGTCTCAGCGTCGCTCGAGCCCGCCTCCGAGGACATCAAGTCGGAAGCGGCGGACGCGGACTCGGACTCGGACACGGAGAGGTGCCTCTTGAGAACGACGCGGCGATGGAGAAATGAGCCAGCATAAATTCCCCTCGCTCATCCTCACGCAGCTGACCTCGGTGCGCCTCGTGTTTACTTCTCTTAAATATACTGATTCCTGTAAAGGCTGCGAAAGCGGTGGGGACCTCGCAGCCGATGAACACCCAATTTCCCCCATACCTCACCTCGCACTCCATCACCGCCACGCCTTCCCCGCTATCGACCGCATCAGCTCCGAATCCCAGCTCGCGCTTGTCTGCGCCATTCACGCCATCTTCGACGCACCCGGCCTACGCGACGACGACAAGGGCAATCGCGAGAAGGTCGTGTCTGGCCGAGGTGCATACGCGTGTCTCTCACGCAACTAACGCGCGCTGCGGATGAAGTCCTGGGTTCCCTACCCCCCGAGCTCATGGATCTCCGTCTCCTACTCCCCGGCGTCGGCGTGCTCGGCTCCAATGACAGCTGCGTCGCGTGCTGGATCGCGGTGCGGGTGAGGCGGCGCGGTTTCTGAGGACGAGTGTGGGTGCGGTACGGTGCAAGGACATGAGCGGAGGAATTGGCGACGCAACGACACTGAATGGGGTGCGTTGAGGCTCTAACCAGTTCTTTGAATACGAAAACGCAATGACAGTACTCTTCAATTCGTCTGCACGACGTGCACCCGAACAATGTACTACTGCTAACGCGTTCTGTCTCTTGCGTACAGTCTGTGTCATCCGCTCGTCCGACCGGCTGAAAAAGGCAATTTGTGGCTGTGCCATGCTATATCTGCCAGCTCCAAACTCTCCTCTTTTCTCCCTCTGGCCTTTCTTCTGCTGTCTCTGACCCCTTAACGATATGTTTTGGACCAATCACGAAAACGTAGCAGGCGGAGGCCGTCGGTGCGTCTGGTAGAGAAAGATACAGAATTCACGTCGATCTCTACTGCTCGACCCTTTCCGATATGAGCGCGATCCGTGCGCGTCCAGGATCCGTGACCGCCGGGTTGGCCTACTTGCACTCGTGCGCCAACTGCGCGATTCGGGAGAAATCAGGATACCACTCGGGGCTCGCACCAGCGGAAAAAGTCCCCGCCTGAAGCATGGTATCGATCCGTTTCATCATTTCCAGGTCGTGCGGCTCGAGCGGCAACTCGAGGTCAGGGATGTCGGTGATGCTATTTTTTTGGTGGTATTGCGATCCGCAGCCTGCCGGTGTTTCTTGCTGGTGTTCGCGTGTGCGACCTCGTCTCGGGCCGGCGTGACGACGGTCCATCCTAGTCTTCGTCCTCGTCCTCGCGCGGTCTTTTGGCTGCTCCACGCTTTCCACGTTCTTCTCTACTCATGATTAGCTTTGAATTGAAGTTGTCCTACTGCTACATTGGTACTATTAGTAATTTAACGTATACAAAATTAGAAAATACAAAAGTTTGTGCCCTGGTAGAGGATCGACTCAAGCCGATTGCTCGTTAGAAATATGGTTAACTTGAGCCAACAGGAGCTAATTTTCTTCACAGGCCGGTATCCGGTCTGCTAGTCGCGGTCCGAGTAATCTGGTGGTTGTTCAACCGCAAAGGTCTCCACCCGTGCCTCCACGAGAGCAACCCGCTCTGCCATCGCCCTCAATTGTTGCGTCATACGATCTGACGTGCCGTCCCCCCCGTCACCTCCTGGCCCACTCTGCGCATCCAACGCGCGCACCTGTGGCTGGATAGCACTCCCTGCGATTTGGGGAGAGGAATTATCCAGATAGGTTGCGGAATCTAGCACGTGAGCTGTTTTCTCAGATGTATGCCCCCGCAACGGCCCATTACGTGTTGCATTTGGCAAGGCATAGACGAGAGCGTCGGAGGAATTATACAGGGGCAAGAACGGTGCAATGTGGGACGGCTTTTTCCGGAATCTGGCACGGAGGATCACCATAATCATTGCACCGAGGACAAGGATGGCGCCCACGACAATCCCTGCAATTGCTCCAGACGGGAACTTTGCGACCTGGCGCCCGGTTCCAGTCACCGATGTGGGACTCGGACTGACAGAAGTCGACGAGGGCGTCGTGTGTGACGCGGTTGATGAAATGGATAGGCTGGATGCGGCGACGAGACACGACGTATCGGCCCCATTTGCGACAAAGAATGGAGCGGATTCTGGTGGTGGACCGAATTCTGGTGGTAGGCCGAACACGTCGGAGAATGTCGCTATCACGGAGTACCATCCTGTAGTAACATTGACCGTAGTCCATGTGAAGGAGCCGGTGGATGCATCAATGTTGTGGGCGATGTCGCGCGTTATAGTAGCACGAACGTATGGGTGGCTACCACCCCACGATCGGGCAGAGTGTGTAATGGCGGCTGAGGATGACGGGGGAGGAGGTTGAGAGACTCCGGAATTGGTGATGGATAAATCGAACCCCGCGACAGATGCAATGGTGCTTGGAATTGGAACAGCGGTCCAAGTGATTGTGGCCGGGTTGCACGTCGTCATCTCTGCGATATCGTCGAAAGTGAATTCAGCCGAGCCTCCTGCACAGGTAGATGAGCGAAGATTTCCCTATTTTCGGCACGCGACACACCTAGGGCGCCTGGGCCCTGACTCCACGCCGCTGACATGCACGCCGCTGACAGGAAACCAATGCCCAGAGCCGAGTACGTGCTCACCGCCCTCATCGATTCTCACAGAGATCAAGGCCGGCGACGAGTTGCTGGGTGACGCGAGAAGGGGGATGGTGGTGAGTAACAATTTCAAAGAGAACTGTCTCTACTTTTTATGCAATCGCACGGACGATCATGCCATAGACCGCGACCGCCGTGATATGAATGCCGACCATTTCTTCTTGGATCCACGGGAAAAACGCTGAAACATGGGTGAGGGATCGTTGTTCGGGCTTGATCACAGCACTTGAGGCTGAGCACTCTGTGTTCCGAGATCGAGCGGCAATCTGTCCTCTGCCCTGTTCGTGATGCAGAAGCTATGCAGAGGCGCGCACGAATAGGATTGGCTTCAGATAGTCTCGGTCGGCACCTTCCA